>JAODKN010040878.1:0-20578 GCA_026774425.1 Petrocephalus zakoni
GCTCTCAGGTTAAACGCAGATCCTAAACACCTATTCCAAACACATGCATATAACAGAGACTACCCCCCACGCGCACACACACACACACACACACACACACACACACACCTTCCTGTTCACCATCAATGACCTACTAATAGTCACACTTCTCTTGCCTCATGCTGCCATCTGGTGGTTCATGACTGTCATATTGCTGTAAAGTTACACGTTTTATTTACACATTTTATGGAATGCTTTTATTGCTGTTGTACAGTTACCAAGTACAACAAAATCCCTTTTTTCCACGTGCTGTCTGCTCCTGAGGCTCAGACTGACACATTAAGGTGAGCAAAAGCTTGGGGTCTGAGTGCAGTGTCAGCCATTTATCCAGACTCTGGAGCCTTGTTTGTTTAATTATTTATATATTTGTTTGTTTATTTATTTTTGCAGTTCCGGGCCTTACCCAAGGCCCTTGTGAGTGTGTGATTTGAAGTGGTGACCTTCCCCAAACTCTGCCATTAAATTCTATATACTTACTTTCTGGGACACAGAGCAGATGAATGGCCGGAAAGTTTGGTGCAGCCTAGCTGTCCAAATGTATCTGTGGTTGTATTAGCGGCAGGACTATGTCCAGTGAGGCACCATGATCATGCGGCTGTTACCATCTCTGGGGCTTCTCCCCCGCTTTGAACAAAGCACTTCAGGATGCAGGTGGTTTAAAATGCAGGAGGTTTTCTTTTAGCACTTGTTTACTGTTCTGCTGTCAGACCCTAAGGAAGTCAGATGGACACAGTTTTACATTTAAATGAAGTGAGGCATTTGCGATGTTGCACACCGCTAAGCATAAGTGAGGATATCTGTTGTGGCACAACTGATAATGGCACCAAAATGTCCCCTGTATGATTTAAAGGCAATGCTCTTAGACTAAAGAGTAATTCTGCTGCTGGTTGAGATGTTTTTGGGAGTTATTTTTTTTTTTTATTATTTATCATTTATTTGTTTGTTTGTTCATTAATAATCACTACTGCTGCTGCTGCTACTACTACTACTACTACTACTACTATTTTTGTTATGGAAATCACATTTCCTTTCCTTATTCTGTGCTGAAATGTAAAACATTTGTGTTTTTTTTAAACAGTGGTATGGAACAGTGGAACATCTATTGAAGATTAAATGATGTAGTCTGTCACAATTGTTGTACAATTTAGAATGAAAAAGTCTCCATTTTTTTGGGAATTAGTTGTCTAGACTATATCAGTTTTGGGAAGCATAATTCACCCGCAGGGCGACGCAGATGGATGGCTTCCTTAGTGTTGACATTGAATGTCATGGAGCTTTGCTGTTGCCTTCGTTATCCTCCATCCACACGACTCATTTCCACAGTTATTCCCCCAGTCTTTAGTGTAACAGATTTACTCTCATTTGCATTTTGCTGGATGAGGTGACTGTGCTTAGGATGAGTTTGTTCTTCCCCTGTAGGCTTTCTGAGTGACACTGCGTGGCCTGCGGATGGCGAAGGGTGACCCAGCTGCCGGCGATAGCGATGTTTGCTCAGTGATTCACTGCCCTCTGACGGGGTGACGCGCCAGGCAGCGTCTGCAGATTACGCAGTCTCTCCCTGATAATAGCTTCTCTATGCTAGTAGGATGCAGTAGGACTAGTTTAATGTTCTTGTCTACAGATGAACTTTGCTCTAATACTAGCAGGGACCTTGTCATTTTTCAACTAGCATATATTGAAAAAAAATTCATTATTTGTGGTGTCCGGGGGGAGAAAAAAAGGTCAGGATTCCTCGGTTTAGATTCATTTGCTGCTTTTGGGGGTGGGAGCTGAGCCTCAAGAGTTGTAGATGAGTGGTACTAAGCTCACCAATCATCTGAAAGGTCCCGCCTACCCAGCCAATCGCCTTCCGTTCTCCTCCTGCAGTCTGACGCACTCATCTCACATAGCTGCACCCAGCCAACCGGGTTTCCTGCCGGCCGCTGACAACACAAGCTAGCCCGTTCTCTCCAGCAGCAGGGAGCTTCATTTTCTGCTCTGTTTTTTCTGCTAAAATGGAGGCTGCTTCGTTGCCTTAAGTGGATTGCCCTTCTGCTGTATTGTGGATGTTGAAATGTAATACAGCTAGTAGCAGGATGATTGTGGATACGTCAAATTCCAATGACCCTTGTCAGCCTGTGGCCCTTATGCACTTCAGGGGTGAGTACGTTATGTTTGTCGTTATTGTCAGGGAAGGAAAAGCGTGTTTTGTGTGTAACATCCTGCTGGTTACGGTGAGTGTGGCAGGTGAAAGCAGAGCTGTGCTCTTTGATTCCCAGCAGCTTTCTGCTTCACTGCCTGGGTCGGATTTAGCATCCAAAGCAGTGTATGCAACGCCGATCTCGACGGACAGAGAGCTTTGCAGGAGCATTGCATAGCTCTGAGAGGGAGAGGGAGGGGGAGTGGGGGAGGGGAGGGCAAGGAAAAGGGGGGGTTGGTGGCAAACTGATTTTTTTTTTTTTCTTTTTCTTCCCACTACCCGCCTTGTGTCCCTCCCCCTACAAGGCAGCTGATGTCAAAGGAAGTGAGTGCAGAGCATTAGGGTTCCTCTGGGAATACAGGGTCGCGGTCACCATGCTTCCTCTGTCGCTGCCTCACTTTCCTGTCATATTGTGTGCGTGTGTGGGTGGGTGTCTGCGTGCATGCCCATGTTTGTGTTTGCGTGTGTGTACACGTGTCTGTGTGCGCGTGTAGTGCTGGGGGATCACTGGTCCCTGTTAGAGAGCCCAACACTCACAGGCAGCCATGGCTTCCTCAGTATGCCTCTGTGTTCTTATCTGGTGGACCCTCTTCTCTAGAGCCGTTGTTTGTCTGGCTTGCCGTAATAGTCTTTGTGTTGGGATGAGCAGCTTTGCATTCATTGCTCATGACCTGATCTGTGAAGGACGTCTCCCTTCAGGCAAATTCTGGTATTTTTCAGTGACAGTCATGTAATTCATTTTTTGATTCGTGTTGGTTTACATTTTCTGCATCTGCCTGCAGGCTGTTAAATTGAGCGGCCTGGTGGCTCATCGGGAGGTGCCGCTGTCTCATAGTCCTTGTCAGGGCTTCGAATTCTGCTCTCGTTGTCTAAGGAGTGTGCGATTTTTTTTTTTTCTTTTTTTTTTTTCCTCTTATTGTGACGTTTCCCTCTTAATCTTTAAAGCAGTCTGTGATTGTGGTGTACGGGTGTCTGTGTATGTGCTCTGTGATTGGCTGACTCAAGCTGGGCCCTCACCTTGCAGCCAATGCTCTTTGCAGCCATGTCTGGATGGATGTCTGGTGTCACAATGAGTGCTTCCTGTTCTAGTGGCATAAATACTAGGCTGATTTTCCATGTCACCATTGACCCAGAATGTTTGCTATGCCGCCAAGCTAAGTTCAAAGGAAAGGACTGAAAGCAGGTCTACCTTAGTGTTGTGCTTCTAGACACCCTGCATGTGTCATGTTTTAATTTCATTTACGTATGGATCCCAGTTCATGCTGTCCTATTCTGCTGTCACCCCCCCCCCCCCCCCGGGGAGACAATTGGAGTAACTGTAGCTTTTTGCAAATCGTCTTCAACTCAGCCATGTTCTTAAAACAGTTAAAACGGAGACTGAGTCTGAACCACCAGCCCCATGCACGCAAAACTGTACAAATTTTACAACAAAGGGGATTTTATTCTGTCTGCCTTTTAAATGTTCTGTATTTTTAAATCCTACATGTGTTCAAGTTATTATATTGATAATTTATTTTCCCTACTAGAAATTTAGAAATTATTTTCATATATCTATTCTGTTTTTTGAAGTTACTGCAAAGCCACATGCTTGGTCTTTGTCTGTGAGGAACAGGGGTGTTTACTGCAGTCTCTCTTTGACCTGAGGAGGTGCAGTAAAAGCTGGTCACACAGAACAGTTAATGTGTAGACTAATATCCTTTGTGTTTTCATTCTATAAATGAACAGCTCTGTGTACTGTGAGCTCACTTGCATGCCTTACCAGGCCAGCTTGCAGCATCTGGCAACTTTTGGAGCTCATGGGATGCCTGGTGGCCAGCGTCTGCAGTGCCTGGCCATGTAAGGGTCACACTAGAGCTGCTCGATTATGGCAAAAGTTTGACCAATACTGAGATCACTGCTATTTGCCATGATTATTTAACACAATTACTTTTGACTGTGGAAAAATTGTATTTCTTGAATCTTAATAATGAAACGTATACACTTACATTGAAATTGAGTTGAAACCAAAATAACATACGTTGAACTTGTACAAATATATTTTTGATTGAATAAATAAATCACACTGAGAACATTTCAAATTCATATTCAATTCTCTGTCAATGTAGTGAATTGTTAAGCTAATATATGGGTCAATTTTTCTGCTTGTCCACACATCTGTTGTGCTGGCAAAGTATTCCACTTCAGATAAATGTTTTGTTACACTTTCATGGCATTTATTAAATGGCATGGGCAGCGCTACACTGCCAGCATCATGACGTGATGCCATTGAGTAACACTTGTCCAAAGTGTTAATGAGTTTGTTGAACCCCGGGTTTCTAACTGTGCTACTCGGCACATATCATTTGCAAAATAATATATGATGGCATCCGTTATCGCTCTGTGTTTTTGAGAACTTGGCGGATACGTGGTTGCATTATAGAGGTTGTCCTTAACGGATAATAATCCGTTACAGTACAACTTGATGAGCTTATCTTTTTTGTTTGCGTATTGTTTCGTAGTAGACCACTATATGCTTTAAGTGGTTAAATAAATTGTACAGACACAGCTTTGAAACATATTCTGCAAATTATTTGCTGTTGTTCTTTGTCTGATTTTGTTGAAACCAAAATCATTCCAAATACCTGATGTGCGTTTGCCTCTTTTATCGACCAAAGGTACCCGCTGCGCTATTTCGACCGTGAATGCAAATTAGTGCGCCAGTCTGGATTTATTGCGCAAGATAAAGTAGGGCATCATTTCAATACAAGATACAAAATTTTTTTCCTCAATTATATTTTTTTTCATAATCGTGGGAAGCCATAATTGTAATTCTGATTCAAATTCGACTAATTGTACAGCACTAGGTCGCACACCCATGGTGCTGTGGAGTTTTATAGCAAGATTAGCATGTGCTTCTTCAGGGTGAGAGGGCTCTCGGTTATACCAGTTTAGGAAAGCAGTCGATTTATGAGCTGCACTTGTCCAAGGAAGGGCCTCATGTCTGCCCTGTGAAGGGCCCGGAAGGGCACTGTGGCTACCCTGAAAATGGTCCAGAAGGACCCCAAGTCTACCCTGATAATACCCCAGAAGGGTCCCAGGTCTGCACTGAGAAGGGACCAGAAACGCCAAAGATCTGCCCTGAATATGGTGTCTAAGTGTGTTTGCTCATGGATCTTCCGGACACCTGAGCTCAGCACTGCTGTGTCCGGTTGTCCTGCAGGCTGCTCAACCAGTGTTCCATTAGAAACCAGCTGTTTCCTCATACAGATGGGCCTTGCACGGCAGAGCAGGTTATCGTGAATAGCATACCTCCGAGGTGATGAGTGCTCTGCAGAGCACCTTCCTTTGACGATTCCCTGAACATGGGCTCAGTATAGAGTTTGGGTTTCTGAAATTCTGATTAGCTTTCACTCTAAAAGCAGCTGATCCCATCAATAAAGCAGCTGATCCCATTTTCTGTTCTGTCCTTTATGTTTTTTTAATTATTTAGGATAATGAGACAATTTGTTTACTTGGCTAAGGCTTATCGCAGTGTCAGTGGCAGCTTTGTACGAAAGCAGTTTTCCTCCCTGTCTGATCTGTGTGGTCAGTCGTGATTCCATTCACCCAGTGTGTCAGCAGTCAGTCGAGTCATTAAGCAGCACTGCTGCTTTCTGTGCCCCTCTGCTGCTTAATCTCCAACTTAGATCATCTTCTCCAGTACAGTCACTGAACGCTGGCTGGGCAATGCAGTTGGGCATCCACATTCTCCCAGCATTTCTCTCCTATTGCCACATCCATACATTTCCACTGTAAATCAGGGTGTCAATCTGTTGTAGGCAGGTAGCAACTCAAAGTATGATAATTTTGAATTGTGTTTAAGAGTATCGTTGGTGCTGACCATGCTGACCGACCGACAAACCGCAATCGGTGAATTAAACAACTACTGAGTTTGCTGGGAGCATCTGTGACATTGTTCTTCAAGTGAAAAAGCCTGACTGTTGTTTTGATTATTTTTGTGTATAATGATGTAACACTTATCACCCACCGCAAAGTAATGGGCAGCTATCGATTTCATTGAGCCATTTAGGATTTTGCTTAATTTAGTTACAATTCTTACCGTATTTATACAGATGAGTGCCTTACTAGAGAAGATCAAGTTATATGGCCTGTTCCTGGGAGGATCAGCAGTCTTTGGATTATAAGTCCTTGTCCTTAACCAATGCAGTTCCTATTGCTCCCAAAGTATGATTTATGAAATGCTTACAGATGTTTCAACTTTTCCTCTTGTTCTGTTACATCCTGCGCCTGCCGCCTGACTGATCAGTGTGTTCTAGTTTCCACGTGTTTCATATTTTAGTGCATTTTTCATACTGCTTGGTATTCCTCTGGTTTCTCAAGAAGCCTGCTTCCAGCATCACTGAGAATTGTGTGGCTGGAGCTGTGCATTTCATTTTGTGCTCAGAACACGCACGAATAGCATTCTGTGGGCCCTCTTCTGCCCTCTGGTGTTAGGTTGGCTGTTATTTGGCGACGGGTAGCTGTGATGCTGGGCCTTTCATCTCCCCAAAAACTCTGCTGGCTTTTCTTCAGCCTGAATTAAAATGTATTTGCAGGTATGAGTAACCATCTACAGCATGAGAACTCCCAGGACCGGAGCCGCTGCCCCTCTCCTGTTCCGGCCATAGCTTATCCATGATCTGTGTAATAGCCAAAGCGTTTGATGACCAGTGCCACTCTCCCTCCAGACGTCTCCCCGGCAGAGCAGGAGAAGCTCTTTGTGCAGAAACTGAGGCAATGCTGCGTACTCTTCGACTTCGTATCAGACCCCCTGAGCGACCTGAAATGGAAGGAGGTGAAGAGGGCGGCACTGAGCGAGATGGTGGAGTACATCACGCACAACCGCAATGTCATCACAGAGCCCATCTACCCTGAGGTGGTGCACATGGTGAGCTAGCCCCCAGGTGCCTTGCCTGGCCACGGCAGCACTCCTCATTGGCTAAATGAATCTCTTGTTTTATTTGTTTTGTTTCTTTGTTTTGCCTTTAGGGTCATTAGTGTTGCAAAAGCAGTTGGGCAACTATATGGCTGTTTAGCACATTTATGAGACTGCTGTTGCGTCTGCTAGTCCACATGCTATTTCTTGCCCTCCCACCCACCCAGTCCACGGGATCTGCTTTGATCTGTTGAAATCGGCATGAGAATAAGCCTGGTGCAGCTTTCATAGCCCCTTCAGTCTGCATAAATCCACCTTGAAGTTCTTTGATTTTGGCTTGGGAGGGCCATGTGCCCCGGAGAGCAATTTTTTCCTCATGATTTGGTTTGACTGAAATGTTACCTTATTTTTTTTTAAATCATTCTCTGAATGAACAGCAGAAAACATCTATTGCATATGAATGCAAAATCTTTTTAGTTAGCTTTTATTTAGTTTGTGTCCCTGAAGATAACCAGATGACTGCATTTTGATGATGGTATTCATAGGCTGTTTTTATTATTTATTTTATTAAGTGCTGTCTTCCAAGGTGGGCGGTAAATGTTGCTATATGTTTTTGTTAGCAAATTTGGTATTTGTATAAAAGGGTTTTATTTGATATTAATAAGCTCTAAAATATAAAACTCAGAAAGGTATTGGAAGCTTAAAGCGGAGTCCTCCTGCCAAACTGCTGATTGTTTGGAGTGTCACTTCACCCCTTTCATTATCATTGTTAGTTATTATTTTCCTCACCCCTTTCTCCCTCCTCCACATCAGTTTGCTGTGAACATGTTCAGGACTCTGCCACCATCATCCAATCCCACGGGGGCAGAGTTTGACCCAGAGGAGGATGAGCCAACGCTTGAGGCTGCCTGGCCACACCTGCAGGTATAGCTGACCCCCTTTATAAAGATCTCTGTGCTACATAAATTGCATTTTAGTCAATATATTTATCATTTTTGTGCCTTTCTTCCTAGCTCGTCTATGAGTTCTTCCTTAGATTCTTAGAGTCTCCCGACTTTCAGCCAAACGTAGCTAAGAAGTACATTGACCAGAGGTTTGTCATGCAGGTAGGGGGTCTCGCCTCTGCAGGACCAGTGTTGCAATGAGGATACACACCACAAGAAGCACCTCACTCTCTTTCACTCTCCCTCTCCAAACAGCTGCTGGAGCTTTTTGACAGCGAGGACCCCCGGGAGAGGGACTTCCTAAAGACCACACTGCATCGCATTTACGGAAAATTCCTGGGCCTGCGTGCATACATCAGGAAACAGATCAACAATATATTTTATAGGCAAGCCTTGCCATGCTCGCTGCTTGTAGACTTTTCAGAAAGTCTTTTTGTAATTATATTCTTTCAGGATTTATCCAGACAATAATTTTCCCCTCTTTCATTTCATTCAACTTCTATCCAAAGCAGTTTACAATGGAGCAAAGGGTTACAGTTTATGGGTGCCCTCTTGGATTTGAAACCACAACCATGTTAGCTTTGTGCTGTTTTTTTTTTTTGTTTGTTTTTTGCACCCTGAGAGAACTTTTCAACTTTATTTCCATAGGTTCATTTATGAGACTGAGCACCATAATGGAATTGCAGAGTTATTGGAGATACTGGGCAGGTGTGTATGCTGTTGTGGTTATTGCACTTTTTGATTCTTCATAATGCCAAAACTACAGACCATTTTTTATCCAATTATTGCCATTGCTTTTAGTTTTTTTTCCCCCCATCAAACAAGATGTAATGATTTCATCATGTCGATAACTTATTGAAGGGTTGGCCAGTGTTTTGATTTCTACTTCCTGCACGATATCACATCGCAAATGCACAGTAATCATCCGGGCTTTAGATGATTGGCATAAACTCTTGTCAGTACGCTGGCATTTCAGTAGATCAGAGCAGTTCAGATCGGATACTTATTTATCCTGAGGGAAATTTAGGAACTGGAGGTGCTTTTTGCTGTTGAGAAGTCTACCATATTTATTAAACATAAGGATATGCCAAATTTAATACAGCAAACTTTTGGGCATCACAATAGAGCTCGGGAACGGAAGTCGGCGCACGGTGCATTATGGGGCGGATCCACTATATTGTTGGGCACCGAATCAAAACAAACCGGCAGACTCTGTGGGCTCAGACTGGATTCTTTGTGCTGCGCGCTGTTTGGGATCATGCTTAAAGTTTGTCAAAAAGAAAGGGGACTGTACAGAGAGAAATTCCAACCCGAACTAAATGAATGGTATATGGAGAAATCAAAATCATCAGAAACGTGGATCCATATAGAGGAATGTGACTCCCCTCACGTTTCTCGATGGGTTTGGTTACCCTGTGCGTGGCGTGGGTGCTACACAATTTCAAAATTTCAAATCGTTTTGAAATTTTAATTTGTTCACTTTAATCGTTTAATTGTTGACTACACGACCGGGAAGTTTATAAAGATTCAAGCAGTTTGCAATTCTTATGCCTGATCGCAAGAGAGACCTTGTTTTTGTACTGTTGTCATTCATGGCATTGTTCATTTGCACAGTTTTATTATTATTATTATTATACTGTCATATATAGGGAACTTGACACGGGAGTTCCCTATGTCAGCAATTATGGCAGCCAAAAAAGTTGGAACAAACATTTTTAAATGCTTTTGACAAATTATGTGGGCTGTCATGATATGCTTATGTTGGTGCCATGTAGCTGTCATAGAGCACCCTTAAGTAAAATGTTTTTTTAATATACCACCATACCATTGCATAGCTGAAACAACAGTTGTAATGCTTCAATAGACACAAATTATATAACATTGTTCGCTGCTAGAAGCACTATGGATCGCTTTGCGGAGTTTACTTCTGTCATGTGCTTTTTGTCGGCAGAAGGCACAAATTAATCTCAGCATGTGTGCTCTGTATGGGGATAAGGTATTCTCTCTCGAGTAGTCTGAGGGGATTGACATTTGAGAGTGGCCGTACTGTTGTGAGTTGGTATGATGCTGGGAAAATTGCATCATTGTATCGCAAAATAAGGTGACTGTAGAAAAGTGATGCATTATCTGCTAAAATAGTTTTTAAAAGTGCGGAAACTTTTTGAACGTCCCTCATATATATAAAGTATATCGATCGACACTTTACTGCAACACCTGCTGCACAAATGTGGCCATACAATATGGCGATTCCTACCTATCCGCCCCATAATGCACTTCGGTGTGACGTCACATTCCCGAGCTCTATATACCTCTTAATAATGTTTTAGCCATACTACTAAACTGCTTCCCAAATTGTGGATGTAAGTAAACATCCACATATTACCCAAAAGCTGGCGTCCAGGCAAATGTTTATGCCCGTCATATGAAGCCTTGGTGATGATTGTGCATGCCCCATATAATCTCAATGTTCCTACTATGCAAAAGCAGTTTAATTTCCAGACACAGCAGAACCTCACTCAGGTTCCAATGTTCACAGTGTAAATGGCAGAAGCCCATGAGTTTTGTGTGCTTATTGTGTGTCTCAACGTTACTTTCATGAAGTTCTTACTGTACATGTCCCCCTCCCCCGGTTATAGGTTAAACATAATAGTGGTACATTGTTGCCCGTGGGACTTTTTCTTACATAGACTTGTTCTGAGAGCAGAATCTCCCCTAACTACTCATTGTTTGTTCTGCCCTCAGAACATGTTTAAGTAAAACTCCCGTGAGCTACATTGTTGGGCAGAGCCAAAGTGATTTCTTTTCTGTCATTTGCAGTATAATCAACGGTTTTGCCTTACCACTAAAAGAGGAGCACAAGATATTTCTGTTAAAAGTCCTGTTGCCATTGCACAAAGTCAAGTCCCTCAGTGTCTACCATCCACAGGTATTGCTGCGTCTGTTTCCTACTCGCCTTAATCATTAATGACTTAGCAGTCATTCAAAACCTTTAGGGAACGGCTTCAGCTTACATTACATTCATAAAATAAAATTAAGAAGTCTTTCCAGGGATTGATTCAAGGTCCCCCCCATTCTACCTCAACACATTCATCGTTGCTATATTTATTAGTTGATATTAATCACTGGGAGTTTCACATGTCGTTATAGCCGTAATGGGATGCCCATAAGTGGTATTCATATAGGGGTGTGTTTCTGTGGACAGGGTTCATAATCTTAAAAAAAAAAAAAACTTTTAATCTCCATGTAGCATTATGAGCCCTTAGCAGGCTGTTTTATAGTCTGTTACTTGACTGTTTGCACTGACCCTGCATATCAATGTGTCTGTTGCAGCTGGCATACTGTGTGGTGCAGTTCCTTGAGAAGGACAGCACACTCACTGAACCAGTAAGTTCACTATTACCTGCTGTTCTTTCAGAGTCTCTTTTATAGATTTTAGCTTTTAGTGCTTCTTGAGTTTTTAGTTTAGCTTGAATGACTTAATAGTCTTTCAGATGTTCTGATGGCCCGATAACTGTAACTATAAGTTTCTTTTTTGTCTTATTCATTAGTGTGCATCTCCTGTTATGTTCTAGGTGTATTTAAATTGTATGCATGTCAGATGAGAGCTTATTTGTCCACCAGTGACTTGAGTGTTGGATATTCTCACATCCCTTCATGTTTCTAGCTGCAGTTCTGCCTGTCTGCTAATCAGTGCTGATGATTTATAGGTTGTCATGGCTCTTCTGAAGTACTGGCCAAAGACCCATAGCCCAAAGGAAGTGATGTTCCTCAATGAGCTGGAAGAGATCTTGGATGTGATTGAGCCCTCAGAGTTTGTAAAGGTCATGGAGCCACTTTTTCGCCAACTGGCCAAGTGTGTCTCAAGTCCACACTTTCAGGTGACCTAAAATTTAGCAGACTAGATTTTTGAGGGATTTGTTTGCTATTGCCTCACCTGGAAGTGCTGACTGAGCAGTGCTCCCATCAGGTTGCGGAGCGAGCCCTGTATTACTGGAACAACGAGTACATCATGAGCCTGATCAGTGACAACGCAGCTAAGATCCTCCCCATCATGTTCCCGGCGCTGTACCGCAACTCCAAGACTCACTGGAACAAGTACGGTCAGCCTCATGTCATTTGATAGGACTGCAAAGGAACGAGAGAATGAGTATGAAGACCATGCAGGGAGTCAGTGAAAGCTGTTTTATCAACACACTATATAGTCCCACTTTCATGGTTCTTCTTCCTTGTTTTATTTTGAGAGACCTTTTTCAGTTTGGCTTCACTTGTGTTTTTTGCAGGACCATCCATGGGTTGATCTATAATGCCCTGAAGCTCTTCATGGAAATGAACCAGAAGCTGTTTGATGATTGTACCCAACAGTACAGGGCAGAGAAGAATAAGTAAGTGGACACTGCAGACTGCAGACTGCATACTGCAGCCATCCTTCTATGTGATGTGCACAGTGAGAATGAGTGACCCCTTGCTTTGCATTAGATGGGAAAAATGGCCTGGCTTTTTCGCTGGGGAATGGGAATCTACGTATTTTAAAAGTCAGTCTGGAATCAGCAGAACTGTACTCTTGGTTAGCTGCGCACCATTTAATGTTTCTGCATTATGGCAGATCATTTTGGGGTGCTGTTTTGTCTGTATATACTGCATTTTATTTATTTGATTGTTTGTTTTTATTTCTGGGCCTGATAGGAGAATTGTACTAGTTTATAAAGAGCTTAAGAACACACCGGTCACCAGTGTTACCTGACCCATTGCTGTTTATCATCACTTGCATTGTTTTCTAGAGAAAAGGCTAAATCAAAAGAGAGGGAGGAGGCCTGGCTGAAGATAGAAAATCTGGCGAAATCAAACCCGCAGGTAGGAGGAGCTGGAGCTGCTCCAGTATATGCAGCTCGCCCACATGTGCTTTAATGGAAAAGTATTTGTAAAATGTTTGTTCTCGAGCGATTACAACACATTGCTGGACAACTCTAACAGTGGATTAGCCCATATTAAAGTATCATTTAGAGTGTATTCTAAATCCCTTTTTCCCATGATATCTTTGAGAATGTAACGTGTGGTGTTTCCCATTACTTTTCCCTTGACTAAGTTCATGCATCGTCATACTCCGGTCATGTCACCTGCGTTGTCTTCAGAGAGCGTGTTGGGTGGTCGAGGTGTGCCTTGGCCTTGGCACTGTGCCCAGCAGCATGTTTCAGTCCCATGAGTGCTTTTTTGATCCTTGGATCCAGTTTTAATGTGCCCTACACGTGGCAGGGTTCCCATTACAGTGTATTATAGTCATAATGGATGTGCAGTTACAATGGTGTAAGCAATTGTTTTTGTTTGCTGAGTAATTGCCTTTTGTGGGTTTTTTTGTTTTGTTTTTAAACACTAGTTCCTTGTGTATGCTGATTCCTCTGGCCTCAATAGTCCAGTAGATATGGAAACAGATGGTCCATTGATAGAAGATGTTCACATGTTAAGAAAGACTGTAGAGGAAGAAGCGACTCAGGTAAACCGGAGTTTTGTCTGCATCCTCCTGCGTTTGGTATTTTCAACTGACAATCCAGTGACAAAAAAGGGAATCGGCAATAGTCAGTATGTGCACATGCACTTGTGTTTAAACTGTTTTCCACAGTTTCCATAGTTGTCTGGATGACTTCTAATAATTTCTGTGTTGTTATATATCTCATTTGGCTGTCTACAAGCTGCTCTGTAGCCAAAGAGCATGTTATGTATCGCCATGAATTTAAAGTCATATTGGGAGAGACCACAGTTTATGACTTAACAAACATGATTTAAAATTAAATTCTGGGAATTAATATATCTGGAATTAGTAAGTAAGATTTATTTATAGAGCGTCTTTCACAGACAGCAGTCACAAAGCGCTGAACAATGTAAGTATGCTAAAAGGTGCAAACAACCAAAAACAAGACCGACATCAGAGGACAGAGGAAATAAATAAGTAAATAAAATTGAAAGAAAAACTAAAATGATCATGGGCAAAATGCAGAAAGCAGACAAGAATATAGCAAAAATAAGAAAAAAAGACATCCAAAAGCATGAGTTAAACAATAGCCTACAGTAAGGCTACCCAAATGCATGCTTAAACAAATGTGTTTTTAGTTGTTTCTTAAATGTTTCAATTGATGGAGCAAATCTAAGTGACTTTGGGAGACTGTTCCATAACCTTCGGGCCACGGACTGAAATGCATGATCCCCGCAAGTCTTTAATCTGGTCCTAGGAACTAAAGGTGATTTGAGTAGATCTACGAGTACGGCCGCAGAGATAGTGTTGCAGAAGGTCAGTGATATATTAGGGATTATATTAGAGATTCTTACCATATAATCTGGAAAATCCAACAGGGACTTGACACTCTGCCTATTCCCAGTTGGCTGCAGAAGACACTGTAAATCTGTTACCAGTGTCGATGTAAATTGCACTTTGGACCATTGTAATGTAAATCTTTCCATTGAATATATGCCCTAACAGCATTGTTTACTTGTGCAAACTATTACTGTTTAGAGTAAGAAGTATTACTGTTTAGAGTGCCTGAGAAGAGTAAAGCCTTTTGTACATTGTAGGTGCATTCCCACTGTGAGAGAGAGCATTTAAAAAATAAAAAAATCAGGAGATCGCATTGTATGATTTGTAAAGAATTTATTTGTATTGCACTGCTGCACATAAGTATACACCTGGCAATTAGCAAGAATTCTGGATCTCAAAGACCTGTTGCTCTGCCTTTAAAAAGTCCACCTAGCAGTCTTAATTAGTAGCACCTGTCTGAGCTCTTTAAAGACACCTGTCCACCCCACAGTCAGACGGACTCCAACTACTACCATGGGCAAGACCAAAGAGCTGTCAAAAGACACCAGAGACAGAATTGTGGACCTCCACAAGGCTGGAAAGTGCTATGGGGCAGTTGCCAAGCAGCTTGGTGAAAATGGATCAATTGTCGGATCAATTGTCAGAAAATGGAAGAGGCTAAAGATGACTGTCAGTCTCCCTCGGACTAGGGCTCCATGCAAGATCTCACCTCGTGGGATATCACTGATGATAAAAGTGAGGAATCACCCCAGAACTACACGGGAGGAGCTGGTCGGTAGAACACTACGCCGTCATGGTTTCAAATCATGCATTGCACGGAAGGTTCCCCTGCTCACATGTCCAAGCCTGTCTGAAGTTTGCCAATGACCATCTGGATGATCCAGAGGAGGCATAGGAGTAAGTCATGTGGTCAGATGAGACCAAAATAGAACTTTTTGGTCTAAACTTCACTCGCTGTGTTTGGAGGAATAAGAAGGAGGAGTTGCATGCCAAGAACACCATCCCGACTGTGAAACATGGGGGTGGAAACATCATGCTTTGGGGGTGCTTTTCTGTGAAGGGGACAGGACAACTGCACTGTATTAAGGAGAGGATGAATGGGGCCATGTATTGTGAGATTCTGAGCAACAACCTCCTTTCCTCAGTCAGAGCACTGAAGATGGGTCGTGGCTGGGTCTTCCAACATGACAATGACCCGAAGCACACAGCCAGGATAACCAAGGAGTAGCTCCGTAAGAAACATATATCAAGGTTCTGGAGTGGTCTAGCCAGTCTCCAGACCTAAATCCAATCGAAAATCTTTGGAGGGAGCTGAAACTCCGTGTTGCTCAGCGCCAGCCCCGAAACCTGACCGATCTAGAGGAAATCTGTGTGGAGAAGTGGGCCAAAATCCCTGTTGCAGTGTGTGCAAACCCGGTCAAGAACTACAGGAAACATTTGACCTCTGTAATTGCAAACAAAGGCTTCTGTACCAAATATTAACATTTTCTCAGGTGTTCAAATACTTCAGTGCAGCAGTGCAATACAAATAAAATCTTTACGAA
Source organism: Petrocephalus zakoni (assembly GCA_026774425.1). Taxonomy (NCBI): domain Eukaryota; kingdom Metazoa; phylum Chordata; class Actinopteri; order Osteoglossiformes; family Mormyridae; genus Petrocephalus; species Petrocephalus zakoni. Next base: position 15,905 of record JAODKN010040878.1, read on the forward strand.
TCATACAATGTGGTTCTCTGATATATATTTTTTTTCTTTAAATGCTGTCTCTCACAGAGGGAATGCACCTACAATGTGAATTTCAAACCTCTCCATGATTTCTAAGTGGGAGAACTTGCAAAATCGCAGGGTGTTCAGATCCTTATGTTCATATCATATCATATCGTGACCCATGATACAAATCACTTTTATTTTTTTGTTTACGAACCAGCTGAATTCGGATGTTTGTCATAATTAACCATCTTAAAACTACTTGACTAACAAATTATGAATTAATCAAGTGTGAAATACTGTACATCCCATAGAAGCTGACTCATAACAGTGCTTTTTAATTGATTTAATAGTAAAGTTTAAAAAGTTTTGATTACAAATGACTTTGGTCAGTGGCACTTCTGAACTGTTTACAACAAATACAAACAAATAATAGATCATATTCAACTGTGTTGCCACCTGTTATACAAAATGTAGACTATCGTCCATGATGGATTTCATAAATCCAAACCATTTAGGCACAATCACAATAGAAGTAGAATGTTTTTTTTCCTTCTTTTTTTGAAGCAGTTCTTCCACAACAGCCATTCTGCAAACACTGTTTATTCAACAGCATAGCCGACCCATCTGTGGAACGTGTTTACTGGATGACACGAGTACACGGTTTGAAGCAGTCGTATATAAATGTATTTTTAATTAATTTAATTTATTTATTTTTTCTTCTTTCTTCAATTGAGATCCACTGAGACATAAATGACAAGGAAGTGAGAGCTGCATGCAGCGCTGAGATGTTACGCAGACTGAAACTGCTTTGTTTCACATCGTTTTTGGTGTAGTACTGCTGCTACCTCTGAACACACAGGCATCGTGTGAGAAGTGCTTGCCTGTGTGTTCTGTCATTATAATAGTATTAAATAGAACACTTTTAAGTGAGTATTCATTGGAAGCTCAGCCTAGCTGCTCCTTGACAGCATGTATGTTTGTAATTTGCTATTTTCCTCAGTTGTACATCGCTTTGGACAAAGGCATCTACTGAATAAAAGTAAATGTAGTGCTATATTGCGATTCTCACAATAACTCTAAAACGCTTATCGTGGATAATTTTGCTAAATATGCAATGCAGTTGTTAAGTTCTGTTGCATAGTATAGTACTTGGTAGAGTATTGTGATTTAGTGATATTGTCAAAAGTTATACCTCCATAGATTATTTTTGGGTAATGTGAATATCACCTTGGGTTTTTCTGTGTTTTCAAATTTGTCAGCCTGTGATGGAATACTTGTCTAGGAACTGCCCACTTCTTGACATTTTGGCAAGTGAGAATATGAGCAGGTGGCTCTTAGCTGGGCCAGCATAACCAGTGTTTGCCCACTAGGTATGTAGGGCAGGCAGTCATGCACATGCATGCTCATATGAACAACCGTGTCTTATGATTTTTCTCATTTGTGCCGACCACTTGCTATAAAAGCCACGTGATTTTTTGTCATACTGGAATGGTGTGGACAAATATATTTAGTGTATGTCCTCCATGCAGACGATCAGGAGTCTCTCTTTAGACTTTATTCTGCAGGCATGTTTTTCCAGCAATGTGTGTGTATGTATCACAAAAGCCTTGCTGACTGTCCCCCGGAAAAAGCATCAGCTAGACTTGTGGGAGTCTGATATTGGGATATCAGATGATGTATGTTTCACCTCAGAGCTTCTGTGTAGATGTGTGCCAGCAATTTGGTCCTAACCCCCCCCTGCCGCCCCCCCCTCAGTTGCAGAGGGACCAGTGCCTGGAGCGGCCCCTGATGCGGCGCAAGTCTGAGCTGCCTCAGGATATCTACACCGTCAAAGCCTTGGAGAGCCACCGTCGCGCTGAGGACATGTTCACCCCTCACGATGGGCGCTAGGCCCCTCCCTGCCAATCGGATCAGCTGCAACACTGACACAGGACCAGCTGGATGTGTCCCGAGGATGCCACCATCTATGGACCCGCCCTTTTGTGGGCCAGCCCTGCTCCCTGCTCCAATTAAGCTATCTTGGTCTGCTTTCTCAGGTGTTCTTTTGGGATTTTTCCCCAGTGACTTATATGTGCACCCTTCTGTTTTTTTATTTTTTTTTTTTTATTTTTTTTTTTTTTGCCATTATACGAAAGAAGACCTATTGGCGGAGACCCTGATTTGCTGCAGCATGTGGCCGGTTGCATGAGAAACAGCTGAGCTGTTCAGTTTCTCATTCTCTCCTTCTCACATTGAGAACTGGCCAAACAGAGCTGCTGTTCTGGGACCTGTTGCTCCTTCAGACTTGCAGCCCAAGGAAAGCAGTCTTTGTGAAGAGCTGTGGGTCACTTCCAATATGTGTCTTAATACTTTGAGTTTTCTATCGGGGGAATTCATCTCTTTTTGGCTTCAGATTCCAATGGGAATCTCTTCCTTTAGTGACCCTGTGCTATCCGGCCACAGTCCCTTCAGCGGACTCTCAGAGCCCCCGTTTGACTCCCTATTTGTTTATTTGTGCCATGATTTTTTTTTCTTCAAACTCTCCATTTATACATTTGTGCAGCTTTGCTCTGAACTGATGTAAATATTGGTGGTTCAAACAATGGTACATTTCTATAGCAGGGAGCAACAGTTTGGGGCTTGTTGGCAAAATGTCCAATGTCTTTCTGTCTCTCATAAGGTTGTTTATCATTTTAACAACAAGCTCTCATTTTATTTATTACATTTTTAAGAAACTCCTTTATACTGCAGCTCCGGTGGCCTCGTAGGTTGTTCTCTGACTAGAGGGGGAGGCATTTAGTGAGACGATATTGGACTTTGTCATTTGCAGGTATCCAGCTGCACATTGCACAGATTTCCTAAAAACTTCAGTGTCATTAACCCCAAAATTAGTATGGCAAGTGGATGAAAATTTTGAATCTTTAACCTTTTCTGATGTCTGGGACCCATTCTGGAGTGGAGATGTACTATTAAATCTCATTTACTGTGTGCCATCTAGACAACTACGTTAATGTAAGGTGCCACTTAGCCTGCAGTTCATATATTTATCTTATTCAGTCAGCAGCCAATGTGATTGAGGTGATGAGCAGGTTGAGTACTAAATGTTTTGCAAGCTTCGGGGGAGCTATTCAGGAGTGACTAGGAGTAACTGGAGCAAAAGGTATGTATCCCATAAACGGGGCCATCTGAGCTGTAAGTGGTGACTTCAAGAATGTTTCTGACGTCCCCGTTCAACCTACATTAAGGCAAAGTATTCTTTTTTTGTGTGCCTTTGGGATGGAGAGATTAAGGAACGGTATTGGACGAATTAATACTAAGCTTTTTAATTTTTCTTTTTAAATTTGACCATACATTTGCACATGTTAAAATCAGCTCAAGCCTGATTTTGTGATTAATGAATTTGCATAAGGATGAACTTGTGAAAAGCCTGTCGAATTAACTAGCGAGCACTTCCTGTAAAACTTGAACCGTTGTTTTGATCCTTGAGTCTTATAGCTGGCTCCATCTGTCCGCCGTGTGTCCTGTCTGACTGTCTATTATTATTATTAGTATTATTTTTATGTACATTTATAACATCCACTTCCAGGCTGCACTGGATGATGATAAGGGTGCTCCATCTCCCTGTCTTGGCTTTGTGAGTGGTAATGTTTCTTCACCATTGTTTGAACCTCCATCAGTGTTAATCCCCCCCCCCCGTAGGGCTTTGTTGGCTGCGGACTGTGTCTGTGTGTGTTGTGCATACAGAGACCTCCAGGGGTCACCTCTAATCATTCGGCCTGCATCGTGACTTCAGAGTTCGACATGCTAACTGTAAAGTGTACTGCTTACAAACATGTCCAGCAAAATTGTTTTCAAAATGATTCTTTCCCTCTGCAGTGAATCGCTATTATTAATGGTCAGGACTACGTTTTCATAATGGACAGCATTCTTTTTTTTCTGTATTGCTGTAGTTTCAAAAAAGACTACATGGGAACAGCAGAAGATCACATGGCGTCACACTGGCACCTCTGGGCCACATTTTACATGCGTTTTCCAAACTTCGGTAACATGACAAGTGTCCTTTAGTATGCATCATTTACTAAATGGCGTCATCTAATATTGTACATATAATGTACTTTGTTTTATGTAGTGTTATCTATTAAACAGTAAATATCATTTTGTACAAAATTGTCCTTTGTACAGAATAAAACAATGGCAGAACTTCAAACAGTGGCTGTTACACTTTTGAACGAAACAAAGAACAGGCTGTTGCATACTGCTTAAAATGTAAATTGTCGTGGTGATTGGGTATTGTTTTAGAATCCATAATTGTATTTGCTAAGCTGTAACAGATGTGGAATAAGTACCACAATTTATCTTTTGCATCTAGCATTTTATTCTAAATATGTTAAAATTCACTCCATTTTCCAAGATGTATATTTCACTAGATCCACTAAAATATGAGATTTAGTGTTATACAAGGATAGGAGCAATCAGTCCAAGACTAATTTCTGTTCAAACTCAACTCTGAATCGCATTTCCAGTTACATTATAAATGATATCTTAAGGCTCACAAGATTCTGCTATGGTTATCTTCATTCTTACCATCACAGTGAATGAAATTCAAGGATATTTCAGCAAAGAAATACACTCACCTAAAGGATTATTAGGAACACCTGTTCAATTTCTCATTAATCCAATTATCTAATCAACCAATCACAT
>JAODKN010041471.1:4550-17473 GCA_026774425.1 Petrocephalus zakoni
TAGTTTTCTAGTCTTTCTATATATAATCTAAATCATTAGTTTGGAGAATTAATATCACAAGTTTAAATACTTCGTATGAGTACTTAAATAGCAACTGTAATGAAAAACTATTATACAAAACCACAGCTAACTGCAAGGGATTTACTTGTCCTTAAATTAGTACATTACACAATATAGGACACTGCATATAATACTGTGTTGACTGGTGGACAAATGCAGCTGCTGGTTGGAAGCGAACCTTTTAAGTGCTGACAGAATATGCAAGCCGTGTACTGCCCGTGTTCTAAGTGTTGTAGCTTTTCTTTACAAAGATGTCAGAGGGCAGGACTGCCTTAGGCGACATGACAGGTAAATTGTAAGGAGAGACAATGGTTGGTTGTTGCGCCTCTTGAGGCTGCAGGAACTGTTTGGTGCGTGTTGGGTGTCCAACGATGTACTATATTCACATTCCCCTACCTTTGTAGGGACCAGACACAGATCGACAGGCAATGTTTTCAAAATAACGGACAACTAAATCAAACAATCACATTAGAGATTTTTTACAATTGTTCACTACCATGTTATAGCAAAAACGTTTATAGTAATCGAATTTAACGTGGGGAATAATTCTGCAAATGCCAATAATGGAATATCCTTCTAAATAGATCGTAGCGTTAAGTAGCATCTGTAAAAGAAATTGTTCAAATATATTAGAATGACTTGATTGCAGCTGGCAGTCACTGGGTTTCAGCATCCATGGTGGATGGTCCATGTGAATGGTGTTCATAGACCGTGGTGGAAGCTGGATGCTGGCTTGGCTCTAGGGCAGTGACTCGTAGTTGCTTTTCCAAGCAAGATGAAATAGCTGCAATTTGGCGACGTGTCAGTCCCTTCAGAAGATCAAAGTCTTTGAGAGTTTTCTGAGCATAAGTATCGTGCTAATGATTGAAATAGAGGTGTCAGTTTCAGTCTATGCACACCCTGATTATCAAATATAATACTGATATTAATACCAAAACTTGCCGTGCTCAGGCAGAAACTGATAAAATCAATGACTTGTTGCTTCAGAGCGTACCTGATTGAAAACAAGCAACAAAAACAGAAATAAGACTGGGGCAGCGAGTCGATGCCGCTTATAAGGCTACGCCCCTGGTCATCATGCGCACAGTGGCTGTCAGGAGCAGCACGGAGCGGTGATACCTGTATGGGGGCGGGGAGAGAATCCAGCAACTCCGTGCACGTCGATAAGGGGCACAAAAAGAGAGACAGGGAGCCAGGGAAGTGCAGGTGTGCGGTAAGCTTAGCACAGACGTAAGAGGAGCCAGGCTGAATGGTGCCATGGAGTGATGTAACGGCTCAGGTAAATATGCAGGAGTCGAAAGGGCATGTGTCTTACAAGAGCACTTTATCAATCAACACATCGACACTGTCAATCTTAAAAATAAAAACTCTGCATTTTCTTTGGGCACAGAAAAAAAATGCATGGAGGCTTTTTGAACATGCCATCCATGAAATAACAATTTATCAGTTACCAAACCCAAAGGCGTACCAAAGACAGCGTCGCACCCCAAACGTACAGCAAGATCTTGGTCACCATAGACGTTTCTTTCCAGTTACGGTTCCGTGCCTTTTATACGGTTTGTTCCACCGGTCTCGCGATATTCGTACCGGCGGGGGTGGACGGTTGTGGTGAGGGGGGGGGAGCGGGGGATGAACCGCAGTGACTTCATGCCTCCTGCATCTGCATAGATAGGCGGAGTTGCAACTTTGGTAGGAACTTCCAAATTCCAACAAATGCAAAGGCGATGCAGTGCAGGATGAAGTGCACGGTTACCGGGGAAGAGGAAGCCCGTAATTTCCCTATGAGAGAGTGAGGGAGACGCAGGCACGCAGAACTGCGCTCATGTTCCCCACCGCGCTCCGGATGCCTGGCTTGGTACGCGTAGCCTAGTCTAGGTAGCAATATGTTGATGCAAACCGCCTGAATAAAGAGGTAAGTGCAAATGAGGATTAAAGACGTGGTCTGAACTGCGAGGAGAGCGATTGATGCACGACGTGCTTTTTGTGTTTTTGAGAACGTGATGGTTGATGCCACGTTTGCCGGGTAGTTACTTTGCGGGATCATAAAATGGTAGTTAAATCTTTGATACCTGTGAACCTATATGATTAGGATGACAGATTCAATTTTTCGTTGAAAGCTAATGAGGTTCGTAAACCATCCAAAGATCCTGGTGTCGCGGTGGGAGACGCATCGGGACATAATGTTATCGGTGCATATCGCACGAAGGCGATGCATTTATACCGTGTTTACAGTGGGGTAGGTGCAATATAGATAATATTTGTTTATTGATCATCTTAATGTCTCATTGATCTTAAGTAACTATAAGATGTTAAACCTCAGGAGTTCATGGAAGCGCCAGGGAAACGCACAGGTGGAGCATACGGGTATAGGGATCTTTAATAAAGGCACATAGATGAGACTGAGCGGCTGATGTGTGCGCAGCGTCTCAATGCCGGGATGCGAGTGGAGATGGCGAGGTAACGATTTCAGTGACGGCTGCCTGTCTCACATCCCTCTCATGCAGATGAGGCAAAACATCTGGCGTCGTACTTATTGATTTCTGCGCACGGACACGCATTGATATGCTCTGATGTTTATTATTATTATTATCGTTATTATTATCCAGCCTGGATAATCCATGAAAGCTTGTGGACAATGAGTTCGCGTACTGCGTGCGTGGGTTGTAACACTCTCAAGAGCCTAGATTAGACATTCTCGCCAGTGTGTATTTGGTACGATTATTATTATTATTGCAATATAATATTTGTTCCATACGATAGTCAGATTTAATTCACTATAGTTTATGTCCGTGTTAAAAAGGTTTATATAACCAGGCCAGTGTTTTCTTTCAGAAGTAGCTCTATCGCAGCTTTGCACCTTATTCTATTTGAGCACCATTTTGAGGACTGATAAGTTTAGGAGGACAGTCACATCGCGAAGGGTGTTTTTTCTAACACATTTTCCTGTCACCTGATATGCAGTCATCTGTCCACACAGTGCTGTCAAACACAGTTCCTCGGTTAACATGTGTACAATTTGCTGCCAGTTCCTTCCTGAGTGCCTGTTTGGTCTGCTTCTGTTATTGGCCTCCAGTGAGCAGGGGATGCGCGGCATGTGGGTGGTGTATTTGCATTATGCCCGGTAATACAGGCATGTGGGTGGCATATTAAATGGACAGCGGTATTGTGGGTTTTAGGGTTGCATGTTCACGTGGCTCATGGTGACATAGGCGTGCGATAGCATGTTCATATTGGACTTGGCAATGCATGTATGCAAGATGGCATGTTTACATAATTCAGGTAGGTGGGTAATACACTTGTGTGGCTTGTGAGTACACTGGGGAGAAAAGTGTATTACTTAAGATGATCAATAACCAAGTGTCTACAGGGGCAAAAGGAGAGAATGAAAAGTAGGGGAAGGCTGATGAAGCCTGTAAGGTCTAATCTGTGCATGTACCCTTGGCTTTAACCTTGTGAATGAGTCTGAAGAGTCCATTTGTCAAGCCGTATATCACTGAGTTCATTTGTTGTATGTGGGCATTTCAGCCTTTTAGCTGCTTTCTGGAAATGCACCTTGGGGGAAGGAAAGTTTCTGTCTCCTTGCATCATTAAGTCTTTAGTGTTTAAAACTCATGATGTGACCACATTCAGCTTTTAGTAACACAGCTATGTTAAATGAACAGTAACTGGAGAAACGATGGTACTCATTGATAATCCAGTACTTTCAGTTTGTCTGAGAAGTGCTGCAGTGGGGAAGACGTCGGGCTTTAGTTTGGAATGAAGGTTTCATTTCAGGAGATCTGCGCTGGGTCCTGGAATGGATGAAGTGGTGAAGACACTGATATGATATGCCCGTTAGATCCTAGCTGTTTCGCCTTTGGTCATTGTTTTGCCCGCTAGTGAAAAATAAGTACCATTGCTGTTCAGCGGTAAGATGCTATTTTGTGTTACAGCATCGGCCGTGAATCAAAGGAGATTACTTTGCAGTTTATGGAGTGTAAGACCTGGAAGTCATTAAGGGGGAACTACATTAAGGAAGAGAACAGAAACAGAACAGAAATCCCTGTGGGGAAATTGGATAGATTTTGATTACCCCATCTTGTTCACCGATTTAAGCGTGTGTATGCATGTATGTATCTGTATGTATTAGGGGTGTGAATCATAGGCCTTTAGGTGATTTGATTAGGAATATTGAAGGAACAATTTCAAAATTGTTACTTATCATCATGATTCGATTCAATCAATTAATTCAACTCTGATAACCTAAATGCAAACCTTTTTAAACTGTACTTAAAAAAACAACAAATATTTCAATGGGAACTTAACATTATTTTTTGCTATTATTAAACAGGGCAAACAAGCAAGAGTAAATTGTCAAAAGGTTGTGTGAAAAAAAACGTGGCATAACGGTGGTGCTACCTGATTGGGGGGATGGGAGGGAATTTGTCAGCGTAGATTAGCGGCATGACATTACATCATCTGAGGAAAGTGAAAGATTGATTTGCTGGCCAGCTTTAATAATTAATTATAAACATGTCGTGGGCCAGTCCTTTGACACCTCTTCTAAGTGGTGAATGAGCTGACGAAATCCCTCATCCTCCATTATGGAATTTGGCCAATGCAATCATCTCTAGTGGCATAGCCAGGGGGTGCAAACTGTGTATATCTAGCCTTTCACTTCCTAGTTCCCAGTATACCCAAGTGCAGTGTAGCCCAACCTATTTTCATGTTTCAATGCAATCAAGTATGTACTACGTCGTAGTCAAACAAAAACCTTTAGTACACTGTAGAACAATTCCACAACAGTTAAATATTAAATAGAACATTCTGATTAAGTCACGCTAAACACTAAGTAGTGGTAGTGATGTGAGTTGTATGTTACTAACTGTTGTAAGATGTATTAACAAGTAAGTAGACTCTTAATCATGAGCATGGGATGCGTTTTAATGACCCTTGGGATTTCACGATGTTGGGGAACACAGGTGAAAGACATAAATATTTTTGAATTTCACATACAGAAATTTAACATTTTTGTGACAAGGAGTGTGTACTCACCTTATGCACCATGTATGGCTATGCCTCTAATCATCTCCATTATTTCAGTAGTAGTGTTTGCTAACTTTGAATATTGATAAAGTCTAAATATTGTCCAGAAATATTGGCCATAACTACCACATCGGACCAGTGCCAATATCTTGATTTTTAACGAATTTTAATATATCATGCATCTCAAAGGCTAACAGTACTTTTTACTTAGCTAGCTAGTTACCTACCTCAGAGTCTTCACCATCAGTTGTTTCCCAAAAGCATTATATATAAATAACTATTAGCGAGAGTGTTCTGCTCTACAAAACAGGGGTAAATTTCCCAAATGCATCGTAGCACAAATATAATCATCACGGTGCAAACATCATCAGTTAGTGCTTCTTTTATTTCCTTTATGAATATTAATGACCCTTCCCCTGTCGTCCTGTGTTTTGGAAATGTGTGTCTACTTGCAGTACATGAATGCATATGGCACAATGCAGAAGTAGGAGTATCTTTGTAGTTGATCAATGTAGTTGAATCGCCACCTTAATAATTGATTCATCACAATGCATCAATGCATCTTTACACTCCTAGTATATATGAGTATGTGTGTATACAGCTCTGAAAAAAATGAAGAGACCTCTCCATACAGTATTTTTAAAAAGTCTGCATTGTGAAATCCTGGTTTAATCCTGGTTCTAATGGCTATAGGCTGCACTGAGCAGCAGGCTGCGTCCAAGCCGAAAAATTCTATCACCACAGTACACAAGAATACGGTGAAGCAGGATACAACTTTCTATTTCCAAAGATGACCATTAACTTATCTAACAGTGCTTCACAAATTGGAAGATGACATCAAGTGAACATCAAAAAGAATGGCAAACATTAAGTGGTGTGAAGTGCACTGCTAGGACAAGTTTGTAGCATGCTCCTAGAAGCAGGACTGAAGTTCCATAAAGCAAGGGAGATGCCCTTCATCAGTGAGAAGCTGGGAAGAGCAAGGCTGCAGTTTTTGCAAAAAAGTGTATATTTTACACGGATGAATACCTACTAAAAAGAGGTATATAGTGCAGGTCCAAAAAGTACAAATCCAGACCAAGATTTTCTTTCAAAGAACTAATTGATTACTCTGTGACTGTGACTCTTTATACTCTGCTAGTTGGTTTGAAACAAAATCTTGGTCTGGATTTGTACTGTCAGGACTGGAACTATCCAGCACTGTATACGTAAAGATTAGAGCAAATTTTGGAGTCAGGCAGCATCCAGAGCCCCTGGAGCAGATTTGAGTTAATGACCTTACTTAAGGGCCCGGCGATGATATACATACTCTGCCTGCCACAGGATTTGAACCCACAAGTCTGGACCCCTAACCCCTGAGCTTCACACGACAAAGATACCATCATGGATGTGTTTTGTCTTTCGGTAGAGCTGTATGTCATTTGCAAGCGAACATCTCGCCAGCTCACCATCCATAGGTGCCAAGAATGCAGGGATTTGGCAGTGAGGCCGTATCAGTATTAAGCAGCTCGCTGACAGTGAGCGTGTGGGAGGAAATGCACATGTTGTGCAACACGTATAAAAAATGGAAGGAAGGACCAGAGCTCAAGACGGAGGGAAGAAAACGTCAGGAGCTAGTGATTGACAGCTGAAGGATTAACAAGGGCTTTTGGGCAGTGGAGCGACAGGGCACTTTTATAGGTATGCCAGAATGAAGCAGGAAGGGCACATGGACCGGACAAGTCGTAATAAATATGATCGTGACTCTTTGAGCTTTAAGTACTTCCCCCCTCAATGGTTTTGTCAAAGTATAACGTTTTCTGAGACAAGGGACTTCGGGGACGATGTTGAAGGGCACGTTAAAGGCGGGAGAGACTTGAAGACAGAATGAGACCTGGGCAAAATACGTAATCAGCAATGCACCTTTTTTGCTTTTCTCAGTACCAGTTAAAAATATAGTGGTTGTCATTCAATGCGACTTACACACGAATGTCACATTGAAATGTAATGTCTGTTTTGTTCCTGTCCATTCCAAGGTAAGAGCCTGTATATTGATGTGTGTGTGTGTGTGTGTGTATATATATATATATTAATATTTGTATGTTTATGTATATGTGTATTTGTCTATATTTTTTGCACTTAGATGCGAACTGCATTTCATTGGCTCTCTACCTGTACTCAGGACAATCACACTAAAGTTGAATAAATCTAATCTAATTTCTCTTGAAATACTGGTTACTTTCTTCTACCAATGAATGTGTATATTATAATACACCTGTGGAGCCCCCGTGGTATTTTAGCTAAAAAATGCAGAATAAGCTGCCTTTTTAGGATTCTACGTGATTATTTTACTGTGGGCATGGTGGACGATTAATATAAAAGTGGTTAGTGGTTATTAAATATAGAATTCTATGAGTATTTTGTATTTGGAGTATTCGGAAAATTTACATTATGATATCTGCTTTAACTTTTTTGTGAGAATTTGGATACAGATCTTGGTTCTACTTGTTAATGTATTTAACAAAAGGCCATCTAAGGATGTTTAACTGTTTTGTCATAATCATTGTTTTGATAGGCATAGGTAGGTGAACTCTTATCATTTCCTTTTGTCTGCTGTAACACTTAACCAGTGCAAGGTTGCCATAACTTTTGATTTATATTAGTCTGTAAGTATTATCAATAATATGTAAGTAAATCTAACATTAATTCTTGTCCATCTATTTGATATGAGCTGAAGTGAATGACATAAAAATGCTGCATTTCTCTTATTTGGAAACAGATGGATATTTTCTGTATGGATATTTAATATGTATATTTTGAGTACATAGAGAACTTATTTCATGAATACAAATTTCAGGAGTTTCCAGATGTGTTAAATGTTACTGTAGTGGGCTGTTTGTTTGTCTAATTTATAACCTGCATAAGAGACTTCTAGGATGAAGCTGCTTGTTTCTAATGGGTTAAAATTGGAAGGTGGCTGGTTTTATCCCTTTTTTGATTTATTACTTCAGAATAAATTTGATTGTGCAGTATTGCTTTGACGTTAAAGCAGAAACAACTACGTTTTCATATTTAAGCAGTTTTTCAAAGTGAATGAAATGTATTATAAACATGTGTTCCCAGCTTTGTGATATTGTCCATTTTGACCTATTCTCTTTTTGGCTTGTATTTCATACTGTCCAAAATCTTACATCTTACTATTTGCAATATACCGGTAGTATGTTATGCTTAAACTAGTCTTTTGACAACAGTATACAATACAATACAATGCTTGTGTATGCAAAGTGCTGATACTGTATCTATTCATCAAGTAAGCAAATGATCTTGCTTTGGAAAACAAACAGCCCTGTAGGTACAAACGCCATATTTCCTCTATTGTGTTATTTACTATTTTTACTGTGAGCACTGGAATGAAAATGTGACTAAAAATGGAAGTAAGTAGGAACATTTTACATCAGAACATAGAAAATGGTTAACAGAAGTTGCTTAGGGGTTTGCATCACAGTTCTTCATTCAGATCAGTGACGGCTAATTTAGTACCGACATCATTCCTACACGCCATGGTGATTCAGCGGGTAACGCTGTTGCCTCACACCTCCAGGATTATGGGTCAAAATCCTACCGCCACTCTGCATGTGTGGAGTTTGCATGCTCTCCCTGTCTCATACGGCTTCCCCGCAGGGCAAAGTTATACAGTAATACGTGTCTCACCCTGTGATGGACATGCATCCCATCCGGGGAGTAGCCAGCCAGCCAGCCTTCCAACCTGCATAGCCCTGACTCTGTGCCCTCCAGAACCCTGACCAGGAACAGCAGCTGCAAGATGATAGATGGATGGATAATTTCAAAACTTGGGTATTAAATATCCCTGGAGTCAAGTGGGCTGAGCGGTCTGCTCTTATCCAGACCATGTTCTTAATTTATCACTATCAGTTTCACACTAAATCTGAGACTTGTTACGTGATTAATAAGCATCCAACTGCTGATCTGTCTCCTTCTCATTGGAAGGAGCGAGGTACCTGTATCAAAACAAGCTGACAGGGGCTATTCTGTCTTATTCGGATATCAAGAAACCTTTTGTTAAATCGCCAAATGACCATTGAAAGCTAAGGTTCACATTGTGCAGTAGACCACAAAAGAACAGGACCGAGACGATCCCCCGAGTCACAGAACTGGGTTCTTTGGACAAGCATAACCAGCATGGCTTGTAATTGGTTTGATTCAGCCCCTGTTTGAAACAGGGTAAACTGTTCTTCAGAGACCTAAGATAATATGAATGAATGAATGAATGAATTGCCTTTTTATTGTCACTATACAAATGTATAATGAGATTAAAAGCTGCTCCTCCAGTGCAGACATATATGTAAAACACACAACAACAATAAACAAATAGTGCAAAAAAGTTATATGTGTATATATATATGTGTGTGTGTGTGTGTATAAATACATAGCAGCTGTCATGAAACAAAGTAACCATGAAAAAATGGCCCCTATTGCCGTGACAAGGGTGAAATATGCCCTCCCCCCCCAGCTGCCCAGTACTGCTGTATCATGACAATTAAAGACTATTGTTGCACTGATTCATTCTAATGACATGACAGAATGCCTTATATGACAGGCATGTCAGATACTACTCCAGGACTGTAATGAAGTTCTCCAGATGAGTGAGGAATAATCTCTGTATGGATGGCTTTCTCTGTGTACTTGTAAGGCAAGAAAGATATAACCTTAACCATATTCTTGAAATGAATATAACAAGCTTAACAGTTTAGTTGTAGCCATCAAAAGCTTATTAATCAAATACAGCACAGATTTTAGTATTGGAAGTAGAATTTGCATGTGATTATTATGTATGGATTTTAAAGGGGAGCAGTTTTGTACTAATACATAGTTGTGTGAAAGGGTGATTTTACTCTGGTGATCGGGAAACAGGCGCTCCTCTCAGTTTGTGAGTATCTGCCTTTCTTGCTTATGCTAAGCCAGGTGTCCCTTAATTCCTCTGCACTGTTGTTTTTTCTTTGGTTCCATGGCTCCGTTCCCATCTTGAAGTCTTTTTGTTGCATAACCCAAGCGTGACAATACCCTTTTGGGTGACCATAACCAAGTGATAGGTGCTGTATGAGGGCAGTCGTTAAATGGGGTGAGCTGTTTGAATGAATACAGTAATTATTCTTTCTGCATAACTTAGATTCCTCCAATCACCTCTGATGTGTGCAAAGCTATGTTTAGGAAACTTCTAAAAATTAAAAAGTGAATCATTGTCCACAGTCTCCCCTGTAAATTAAAAATCAATCGATCAATCAGTCAATCAATCTATCAGTCAGTAAATGAATCATTCATTCATTCACTGATTGTGAGGTTCTGGAGCCTGTCCTGGAAGCAATGGATGCAAGTCAAAGAATAACACAGGATGGTGGGGGGGGTGGTAAATGTATCACTGATCACTTAAAATACTGATTAAAAGTACTAAAATAGAGAAAGAAAAAATAGATGGACTGTTTCCAAGATGGCACTCAAATCTACTAAAATAGAGTACTTAGTCTGCATTAATAGGGGTAACTGGCTATTGTTCGAAAATTCAGAAGAAACCGAAATAATTTTTCAAAGTGACTGTTAAATTCGTGAATAACAGAAAGTGCTTGGATTCTAATTCCTTATATAAAGAAAGAGAATAGAAATGTAGTCGGGGGAAAAAAACTAATCCTTGGTAAAAAAATAAATAAATAAATAAATAAATAAATAATCCGTGTATGAATTCTCGACCCACAGCATGTTTGACATTTACCTGTCAATAACTATGACAGAGCTTGTGATTTTTATTTTAAAATTTAGCTGGGAGTAATGTTTAAAGGCGAGTCAGTGTATAGGCGAGACACTGAGGATCCTGAAATAGTGTTGTGGTAAATATCAACATCATCAATGGGTCAAATGAGGTAAATGTCTTTGGATATTTGGTTTGAAAAGAGACAGATGCATTTTGACAGAAGTTCTTCTGAATTGCTTCAATCCAGATGAGTCTGGTTAGATCAATCATCCTGCTGATGGTCTGCAACCTGGCCTGTATTGTTTGTCTCTGAGCATTTTTGAGTGGATATAGCAATGCTCTAACTGGTGTCATCCCTTTAAAATGCTACCATTTAAGCCTCTGTTCAGCAATTGCACTTCTGTGCACTCATACTTTGTCTCCTGCAAGGCAGTTTGTGTTTGAGTATTCCTTGGCAGAGTAATTGTCTGCATTAGTCTGTGACTCATTGCCTATATCTGTGAAGTTAAACGTAGGTGTAAGGTTTACTGTTGAGACGCCTACGTTTGGCCTGGGCATAGAAGCTACAGAGTCCGTAGTGCTTCAGGTATGTTGGGTAAGGAGTTAGACCCAAATCTGGTTCGGCTTTTTGGTTTGATTTAAGAGGGTGAAGAGCTGAAAATACTGGACAGCTCACTCATGTGGTTATTCACTGGAGTGTGGCAATCCACTGTTTACAGAGAGCAATTAAAATGCTTCTGTTTTAGTTTCCAGCAATTGGCACTTGTGCTAGGAATAAAATATTGCTGGACCACCCACAGTGTCTCTTAAGAAAAGTGCTCTTTTTTATAACTTTATTACAGTCATGCATGATATTTTCATGTGATTTTATTTGCCCTTTTCTCCATTTCTAAAATAAAAATTAAATCAGATTTATAGTTTTGTGAGAAAATGCAGTGTAAAATGCTTAGTTTGTTGAACTAAGCATTAAGTATGGATTTTGGGTTCATTATAAAAGAAATATTTAAAAGAGCAGTAAATATCACTTTTATTTGGGTTAAAATGTAGTTAATTAGCTTGTTAGCTATTGTTTGGGCTTGACAAACAGAGAAGGCCTCTTCTTGATAAGTCATTGCATTAACTCTCAGTAAGTAGACGTTTACATAAATAGTTCTCTTTGCTAGCCTAGTGCCACGTGATGTGTGTCAGTATGTTATGGGCTTTTGTGATTTTGGTTGTCAGGAAAGGCTACACTGGATCCGGCATTGTGTAGCCAGAACAGCAGCTCAGTGGATCCAATTGGCACCCCATTGTTATGCAAAAAGTATAGTCTTTTTCACTGACTGATATTTGCTCCCTGTTTTGAATTTTTCCTATATTATAGATCTATGCAGGATGTGTATTTTTTTTTCTTGTAACGAAAAACAGTAAAATGTCCATGTGCTGAGCATGGCAGACCCAGCAGGTAAGCTGAGCTAACAGTGCCAGGACACAGTCAGGAAAGCCACACTCTGAGCATGGTGCTGAACATTGTGCTGACCCCACATCTGTGGAGTCGACTTATGCAGCTTCATTAGCTGCAGCATGTTTAGCTAATTACGCTGTCCTTGTGTGTAGATGTAGCGCCTACTAGTGGTGGTGGATATTTTATTGTAACCGGTTACAGTTGTATCCACAATAAACAGTTCAGAGGTATCGTAAGAATCGTGATACAGCACTACATTTACCTTAACTTTTATTTACTATATACTTATGCTTAAAGTGACGTACAAATAAGGCAAATAGCACGTTACAAACATACAGTATATACTGTCGAGGATTTAACTATGCATAAGTGCGGCTAAGCTGAGCTTCCAGTGAACGCCCAGTTAGAGCTGCACTATTTAACACTATTATTATAATGACAGAACAAACTGGCAAGCGCCCATCACATGATGCCTGTATATATGGAGGCTGTAACAGTGCTACAAAAGCAGGTGAAACAGCAATTTCAGCCTGCATAGTGGCTAGATCTTGAACTAAATACTTTGTTTGCTGACTGATCTCGCCACTAAATTGAAATTGACTGAGGCAGATAATTGCGGAAGTGAGATATACAGGCAGTGCAGAGATGTTT
>JAODKN010041658.1:8490-20462 GCA_026774425.1 Petrocephalus zakoni
CGGGGCCCGCCGGCGCCCCCCCCCCCCCCCCCCCCCCCCCCCCCCCCCCCCCCGCGGGGGCGGGGGGGCGGGGGGGGGGGGCCGGGGCCAGATACTTCCTGTCAATGCCCAGAATTCCCGGAGACAACCGCAGGACCCTCTCCTTCCTGCAGACCCTCCCCCCACCTCCAATCACCTCTAGGGTCTCTTTGTGGCTCGTGTGTCTGATGGAAACCAAATCCTTCAATCCAAGTCCCCACCGAGCCCTCAACCCCCCCAAGCTTCTCCCAGCCTTGACACGAGACGTTCATAGCCCTTCTCCAGCCAACGTGGTGCCGATGCCACATTCAGAACCGGTTCTGTGCTTTTCCACTGCCGAGTACCTAGTGCCATGTCCAGAAAACTGGCTCCGGCATTGTGCCAGATAATTGCTGGCGTGAACCTGCAAACCCGTGACCTCAACGTGAGGGGCGGGGCAATGCGCTGTAAACTCCAGCAGAGCCGCATCTCTTATTCCCGGTGCTTGAGTCTAGAATTTGCCAAAAATGCACAGAAATGAGAGTATGGCTGGAGAGAGCAGGCTACATTTATAGTATGCAAATTATCAACAAACAAAACAGATATAAAAAAAAAAAACAGACTACTGAAACTACAAGAAAATAACTCCCATAAAGGTATCCCACTGTTTTGTGTTCATTGTTGGTGGCCAGCCGACAAAGTGTGACTGTAACATATTTCCTTACGGGCGCAGTCGAAAATTGGTGCTTGCTCTCCTGAGTATACGTGCGAGACAGTGACATGTGTAGACATACACATGTATGACTCTGGTGAAACTGAAGTCTTGGGTGATTCTTATAAATACTGATTAGTATTAATATCAATTAATTTTGAATGATTGGTTTTAAATATTAATTACTAATGCTTTGTAAAGTAGCTAGCTACATACTAACCTAAGAACCGGTGCTTAAGCATTAACCTAAACATTCTGGGCAAAAGACATTATCTGAAGAACTGAAAAATGTTTCATGCCTGTCGTGTGGCGACACGAAGAAAAGTCATGTATTTTGTTGGTTACTTATGGTTAAGGCTAGAGCTGGGTAGGGGTTAAGGGTGTCTTTGTTGGGATCAGGGTTATGCACATATTAATTAATGAATACATGGATGTGCGTGTGTGTGTGTGTGTGTTTCCCTCTGCGTGCTTCTCTGTCTGCCCTGTTTTTTCCCTGTATCTGTGCCTTATTTCCCAGCCTGTTGTGTGTGAACTTGCTTATCTTCCTGTTTTCATGGGTTTGGCCTTTATCATAGTGCTTTATGACAAAAAAGTGAAGGCTTTTTTCATTATGCTTAGGGGTTAGAAAAACTGTTCCTCTAGGATTTATGAAGCCTCAAACAGCAGCAACATCAAACACCCAGCACTGCGGCTGAGGCAGTTATGGGGTGAGCAACCATTTCAGCCTGGAGAGTATAAAACCTGACATCCTAACATCGGATCTGTACCAGGGGCCCCTGCCCTGTCCGCATCTCCGCTCGATGTTTGCGGACTGGTTTTATGGCGCAGAAATATGAGGGCTGGGGAGGTGGGGTGTACTGGCAGATCGGTCTGGCAGATCGATTTCATAAATCTAACCGTTTGCACATTTTTTCGAATAGAACATGTGAACTTGAGAGGAAAAAAATTTAAATATACTGTATAGCTTAGTTTTCGAAATCACCGCAGCCTTATACTATATTATAGTGGATTCTATAATATATTCAGTTTTGTTTTTAACATCCATTTTGACACTCTTTATCGATTATCGTGATGTTGGATGTACTCTTGTCCTTTGTTTGACCTGTCTCCACCCCGCCTATTCCTGTCTTTCGTCCACCTCTGAAGTTCCCATGATGCACAGCGCTGCGCCCTCCACTGTGACGTCGGCCACGACACCGGTCACCAACGTCCCATTCGCTGACACCCTGGCCTCCAATCAGGTTTGCCCCCTCCCTGTGCTTTCCTTTAATTGCTGGGGGGAGGGCGGGGTCTATCTGGTATGCTTATCCGTTATAAGGAAGCGTGGTATTGGAGGAAAAAACCTGCCAATCATGTCAAGGTTGCCAATTAAAAAAAATCTATTAGTAATTTGAAAAAGCCACCTGTAGCCATAACTGGAGGTCCTTTGCAAATCTAGGTGGGTCTGGGGTCTTTTTTTTTATCTCGTCCCACCTTATGTCTCTGTTACCCCCTGTGTGTGTTTGTTTGTTGGTGTCCTCACAGGCAAGCGCCATGTGTTTTGACATTAAGATGGGGTGAAATAAGACTTCACTCCTACTTATGTAATAATGGGGTCGCTAGAGCTAGAGTTATGTTGTCCCCCAATGCATTAGCTGACTGTTACACGGTGAAATCTCAGTGAAGTCTTTACCAAGCGTCATCTCTGCCGGCCTCAGTAGGGCGGTTACCACTTTTGTTCTGTGTGCAGTATTACATAAACTAAATAGTGACAATGTCAAATATGTATCTCAGATTTGATCACTTCATGCTTCCTGGTCAAGAAATGTCATTTTAGGCACCCTATACAGTGAGTTGAAAAAGTATTCAACCCCCTAGACAAATTTTAAATTTCCTGTAATATTTTTCTTTGAAAATACATCTTTAGATTCACACTGTTACATATAAATGAGGGCCTTTTGGACAATAAATTTTCACAAAAAAATCCTGAAAATCAAATCATGCAACAATGATAAAGAACATGTCAGTGAAATCTGCTGTAGTATTAAGTATAATAATAAGTATTCGACCCCTAATAGCTTGGAGACTGTGCATTAAGTTTAATGAAAAGAGGTGTAAACAATCAATCAATTAATCCTCTAGCTTGTTTACTGGTCCATAAGTGATTATTTACATACTAGGAACATACAACTGAGAAATCAGTACAAGTGGCTTATTTGGTGAAACCTCAAAAACTGACGAAAATGAAGACAAGGGAACTTTCTAATGAGATGAACCACTGTGATGAGACTATGAGACCACTTTGATTAAGCAGTTTAAAAATGGCAATAGTACCAAGACGACTGCCAAGCTCCTTAGCCTCAGTGTGCCCACTGTGAAAGCCATCATAGCGAAGTGGAAGACAACTGCAAGCATAGTGAACCGGCCTAAGTCAGACCGCCCTGATAGAATAACAAAGAAAATGTCAAGAAAATTGGTCAAAGGAGTAAGAGCAAATGCTAAGATGACTCTCAGTGACCTGCAAAGCTCAGTATCTGCAGCTGGAGTGGATGTGCAGAAGACCACAATATCCAAGGTTTTGCACAGAGAGGGGCTGTATGGCAGACCTGCCAGAAAAAAACCACTACTGTGAAAATGTTATCTGAAAACTCGATTAAAACTCACCACCAGACATCTTGAGAAGAGTCCTGCATTCTGGAGTCATTCTTGAACATTTTGGCCTCAACAGAAAGATATTTGTCTGGAGGATGGAAGGGACCACCAATGATCGCTGATGATGCATCATAGCATCATGCTTTGGGGCTGCTTCTCCACGGCAGGCAGGAAGAAGAACACGTCAGCCATCAAATTGGGACTCGGACAACGCTACCACTCTCGGCAGGGCAATGACCCAAAACACTGTGCAAAAGTAACCAAAGCACGCTTTGACAAAAAGAAGATCCAGGTTTTGCAGTGGCCTAGCCAGAGTCCGTATCTGAATCCCACTGAAAATTTGTAGCGTGATCTCAAAATTGTAGTTCACAAAAGAAAACCATCAAACTTGGCCCAGTTGGAGCAGTTCTGCAAGGAAGATGGTAAAAATTGCCTCCATCTAGATCTGCTAAGGTTGTATATGGCTATCCAAAGCGATTGCGAGCAGTTATTGCCGCAAAGGGTGCTGCTACCAAGTATTGGCTGTGTATCATGCAAAGGGGTCAATTACTTTTTCAACAGCATTTTTCAAAACATGACTATCAATTTGCATTTCTTTGGTTCACCAAGTTCTAAATGTTTCAATATATGTACACAGAGAAATAAAAGTTCACTGTGATACTCTGCATTTGTGATTTTTTTATAGGTTGTAATGATGTAAGATGGTGGCTTTCCAGAGGGGGTCGAATACTTTTTCAACCCAGTGTACATTGTGCCTGGTATGAAGAGCTTTTTTGTTTCTAAAAGACTAATTACTATTCATTTTTTATTTTAAGCATAATCTAATATGAAATCTCTTCCACTGTAGATGCCCCAATTATCAGTAGATGAACTGAACAGCAATATGTTTGTATCACAGATGTAACCAGTGAAAGTAGAAAAGTAAGTTTTTTTTTTTTTTTTTTAATATATTGTAGCTATTTAAATTGCATTTATTTTGTTACCTGTACTTAAAAACTACATTTTAACTCTGAATGAATACTGAGTAATGAAGACTGAAGCTGAGTAATAGTGTTGCAGGAACATGAAATGTATAGGCTGACATATCATTGACATTTAACGTGCGTGTGTGTGTGTGCGGGCGTGTAGCGCAGCACAATCAAAATGTGTCCATTACAGGATACCTCCTAGCTATGTATAAAATATTTTGCCAATTCTGAAAAAAATGACCTATTTATCCCACAGCAATTAAAATGCTAATGTACCCAAAATGTACCCCCGTAATTACTAGATTCGTCACTAAAAACAAAGAGTTCTTTTTTTCTAACTCAAAACATGCTGGATATCAGTTCACTTTAGCAATGTCACAGAGCAGTGTAGTGAAAAACCAAAATAGAGACAGAAACAAACCGAACTACAGGAAACTATTTCAATTCACACTTGAAGGCTATCCGGCTATTTTTATTTTAAACACAATCTAATATGTAATCTCTTCCACTGTGGATGCCCCAGTTATGAGTAGATGAACTGAACAGCAATATGCTCGTATCATAGATGTAACCAATGAAAGCAAAAAATTAAAATGCAGAGAAACTAGTTTTACTGGACTGATTACATGCGTCATGAGGCTAATTATCTAAACACAAGACGATTATTGCAGCTGATACACTATAATGCATTTTACGTCATGTAAAAGGAAACCATATGTAGTTTTCAGGACTAATTTTTGGAGTGAACCTGTGCACTCAGTTTTAGAATCAGTTTAAAAACCACTTGTGTAGGAAACAACCGTGTCCTTTTATTGCATGTATTTAGGAGTGTCATTTTTTAATTTGGTAGCTTTAAACTTAGATAAAGTATTGGCTTTTATTTGCTGTTGGATCAAATAGGTTGACCTGCTTCCCGAACTTCAGCTTTTCCCAATCCTGGTCACGCTTGTTTGGTTCTTATTAAAACTATTTATTCAATCTAGTTTGGGTCTAACCTTTCTGTACACTGGAGGTTATAAGATGGAGAAAGTGCATCTCGGTGAAAGTGGCTTAGACAAACCAGGATTTGGAATGTTTGTCTGTGAAATATCACATTGGATGTGATATTTGGAGAAGTGGGAGAGCTATTTAACTAGTACATGATGGTGAAGTATCAGAGTGCAAACACTGCTTTGTAGGTCTTGAAGAGGTGTTCAGGCTTGTGTTTGAATGAGGGGGAGCTTCCACTTGGATACTGATGTCTTGAGTTGGCTGCTACGTCATCTCTGGGAGGGTTTCGGGTGAAATGTACCATCTTTTTGTACCTTCCCCTGTTTGTCCGTGTCCAACCCAAACCAGACTACCCTAGTGGAGGAAAAATTGGTCTTGACCGTCTTTGTCCTGAATGTCACATTTATCAATATCATGTCAAAAAACTCATAACATCAGATGTAATAACCGCTTGTACTTTAACTATAGATCCATAAATTAAGGACTCACACCTCAGTGAAGGTCCTACCTGCAGTATTAATTTGCATGCTATGCATTGTATTTGTAGGCCATTAGGCTGTTTCTAGCCTTACAATCTACGATTCTGATGGATCAACCTCTTTTTTCCAGTAGACCCCAACGAGGTTCTGAGCATTGGCCCAGTGGATCTCCATTGTGCCCTCCATGGATAGACCATTCCATCCTGTCCCGGAAGTGTTGGTGGCAACTCAGGTGGCTCTGAACCCAGTAAGCCTTTCACCGAACCCAAGC
Source organism: Petrocephalus zakoni (assembly GCA_026774425.1). NCBI lineage: Eukaryota > Metazoa > Chordata > Actinopteri > Osteoglossiformes > Mormyridae > Petrocephalus > Petrocephalus zakoni. The sequence continues at coordinate 14,539 of JAODKN010041658.1, forward strand.
TAAATGACCATCACCGTGCCGACCCTAAATCCCACCCAGGGGGACACAAGAGTCAGTCGAAAACGAAAACTTGTGCCTGATCTGTGTCTCGAATTGACGATAGTGTGGACCCATGAGGAATTTTTGACCTGCAATCGCTCGGATGACGCCGGGTAGATTTGCAGAAATAAGCCATGCCGAGATTAACACCAAACGGTGTCCCGCACGCAGCAGAGACGTCCGTCGCTGATGCAGAGATGGGCTGCGGGGAGTGCCACGGAGCACCTGCTAACCTGAAACCATAGTGATGGCCCAGTGTGGCTCTTCACATGTGATAGACAGAGAGCGCATAGCCGGGTACGAGCCGAGGATGCGTTTACATGAACCAGCATACCTGAATGTCTGTTTATTAGAAAACTATATACACGTGGGACAGAAACCCAACATAAGCCAGTGCAGATGTGGCCGGACCGCCCAGAACGAAGAACGAGGATGGAACGAAGACTCTTAATCGAAGGGTTCAAATTTATTTTGATCACTTGATTTTTAAGAATGGTGTTTTAAGCGTTGATGGTTTTATGTTTACATTTAAAAAAAAAAAAAATTGGCTGAAAAAAGTGTCAATCGTTGACGTCTCCAGAAAAGAGACTCGGATTGTAGTTACCCTACAAGAGTTTAGGGTTAAGCATCAAACCCTTTAGAGTCTGTGGGTTTAACAGGTGCCTTTCGTTTAGTTAGTGTCTGTTAGGGGAATGGAGAACATTCTTCATCTAAGCAACTTCTTCAGCGAGTGAGAAGGAAACACTAACGGTTCTTAACTCGCTTACTTATACAGTTGATATGAATTTTAGTTGCTTAGGAAGGTCCTCCCACAACAGGGTGTCAGGGTGAGCATTTAATATAATCACATTTTCATAATCACTGTGCTGAAGGTTAGCAACACATCCTCGGACAAACCGGTGCCATGCGCTTGTGGAGGCTCTCCTGAAAGTCTGCCCCCCCCCAGGGTGTCTGTAATCGATGTTGATGATGTCTGTATAATTATGGGGGCTGAGGAGGAGGGAGAATTGTGAATCAACATAAGGCAGGTTACTTTCAGGTTAGAGAGAGAAAGGATGGATTCAGGCAGACTAGCACAGTTTTCCTTATGGAGGAAAGATTGTCTTATAGGAAGTGGGTTTCACATCTGACCCTGGCCATCCTGCATTCAGACGACAGAACGTCTCACCCGTTAGCTTTACCAGCTGTCAACAAACCCTACTCCTGGAGATCTACCACCCTTCAGAGCTTAGGTGTGCTGAGCGAAAGTGTAAGATTTCTCAGTTGTGTTGAAGTGAATGTGGCAGTCATGGTGAGAGGATAACACAGGTCTGCAATGAAAAAACTGCATAGGATTTTTTGACTGTTTCTTATAGATTTTTACTCACTGAACCCGGGAAAAATATTTTTAAAATTCCATCTTGTCAGGTTTTCTTGCAAAATGTGTTTAGTGTAGTTAAGCGTACAATTTCCCTTTTTAAAATAAAATCTGATATTCTATTCTTGAGTCAAAAAGACCATATCCAATAATGATTTCTTACATTAATTTAATATTTCTAAGAGTGAGACTCAAAAGAAATACAAATAGAAAACGCGAGGAATTGAGGGGGGGTCTGTGGGGGGGGGGTTGTACGGTGGGTTTGACACAGACAAAAAGAGTAAATGTAGTGTTAAATATATCATGAAGGAATAGTTTTTTTTTCTTTTTTCAATTATAAGAGAAATTATTATGCATAGTTAATTGTAATAACATATTGATTTTTTTCATTGCTGTTGTGTTTTTTAATGTAAACTCCTCATGTTTTGCAAAAAAAACTTTACGTGATGGAGGGAAATGGAGATCATTTTTGGATTCAGCACCCTGAAATTTACCAAAAATATCCCATGCAGCTGAATTTTTTTTTTTTTTTTGCAGACCTGTGTAACTAGACGTAAAGAAAATGTATATTTCTGTCCCCTAAGCCCTTAAAATGAACAACCCATGACGACTCAAAGCTATCAATGACTCAAAATATTAAAATAAACAAGCATGTGCATTGGGTTGCCAAGAGCAGATTTTAAACGCACTCCTTTAAGGTTGGTGCTGGAATCCACTTTTTTTGCTGATCCTACAAGAGTCTCCCCCTATTGACAGGATGCCAATTGGCACCCTGCACACACAAGCACCCTTTGATGGCCAGGAGTGGGACTACACAAGGGTTGTGTCCCCAGCTAAAAACTGATGGTCCTTGGCGTGCTTCCTCCCCTGTCACTCATCAATTCAAAACATTGGCTAATGATAAGGATGGCCCCTATGATTGGCTAATGATAAGGATGGCCCCTGACATGGGCGGTGCTTCCCCAGAGCGGGTTACACACATGGTACAGACAAAAAGGAAATATTATTCATATTATTATTTTTCTGTTTTGGTAAGTGCATTGTGGTCTTCGCAAGGCTGCTGTGAGCCTTAAGCAGGGGAACAGTGATTTGTCAATTGATTCCGAGGTTTAACGTACTGCTTATACACCTGAGGTTTGTGTTCTGAACGGACTGAAAGCTGATTGGCCAGCAGGAATCTTATTGTTTGTTTAAAGTCAAACTCAATAGCTTTATCAAGGACGTCTGTAATTCTGAGGGATTGAAGGGGACCTGCAGCCGTAGTGTTGATGGGTGTATTCTCTTCTCGTGCTTCTCTCTCTCTCTCTCTCCAACATAAAGTATGCCTTCTCCAACTGCTGCTCAGCTGGAAAAACAAATGACTTGATTGAAAAAAAATGAAATGTGCCTCGTTGGGGGGGCTTAAGTTTAAGTACTTTCAAAATTTAAAAGGTGTAGTTGTAAAAGGAGTTATTTAAATCTAATTAATCCTGATGTAAATAAGACATTTTTCTTACTAATCGTTCATCATACATATACTGGAGTTATAAGTTGGCCTCTTATGTTTGCTGTAATGTGGCGATTATTTCCTATCAAATATAATGTCTAGTAGTAGTTTTAAATTACTTTCTAATATCAACTGAAAGTGCTGGTAACATTTTATGTATTTTTAATCGTAAATCTTTTTTTCCCTAAGAAAATCATTTGTATATTCTTCATAAAAAGTATAGCATGAATATAAACCTTAATCCATAATCTGTTTGTGTAGCTTGCAGTTTAAAAAGATGAAATATGAAAACACATTTATATAAAAAAACTACGATGTGTAACACAATATATGATGTATAACAGTTGTATGTAACTACAATGATAGATTCATTGTTATTTAAGATATTAAGTTGTTGCTATGGCAACAAAACTACAACATGGCTACCTTTGTATACCTTAATTGTGAATTTTTTCACAGGTAAACTGAAATGTATGACATTAACTTATTCACAAAAGAATGATGAGTTAGAGTGTCTTGGTTAAAAAAAATTGTAAGAAATAAAAAAAAAAACCTGAATTTCCAAAGGCCCATAATGGGGAGAATAGCTATGGGCCGCCATAATGGGGGGGGGTGGGTTGGGGAGAGGCACACGTTAGCTAACATATTTAATGTAAATAAAATTTTTAAAAAATTTACGTCAATCAATACAATCGCATCAGGAAACACTAAATGGTTTGTTCTATTTGTCCATATACTCTAGTGCTTTAATGGAGTTTCTGATAACTGCGCTCGTTTCGATTTGCACTGGGGGTGACAGTGTGCTCTGTCCCTAACCCAGGCTGTGTGTTGCTGGGATAACCCCCCCCCCCTCCCCGGGGGTCTTGCTCTTAATCGTTGAGGGGCTTAGATCGATTGGTCTACAGAGGCGTGACGTTCACCTGTGTTTGCACTTATGTACATATTAAGTAAAATTAAAAAAAATATAGCCAACAGATTGTCTATACAGAATCAAACATGTATGACTATTACCAAAAAAGTATGTAATGGTCATTTTTAAAGTGTTAAGGGAGTAAATTAGGACCAATTTGGTTTTAGGTTTTGCTTTTGGTTCTGTTGTCTTAAGACAAGGCATCGCTTTGCTGTTCAGAGGGTTTTTACTGTTGGAGTGTGATAGATGCTGAAATACTTTTGTCTGCATAAAACAAATATTGATTCCATCTCTATTTCTGAATACGGCTTGAAGAGGGCGTTGTTCAGGAAGTGGCTAGTGTTCTGGGGAAGAGAAACAACACCCGTCTGTCATAATCTAGGGCAATTTATTCGGAGACAGGCCCTGCAGTTCCTGGTGCCTGATTGTCCTATAGCTTGAGCCCTGACTTGGACAGTTTAGCGTTTGTGTAAGTAGGAAACAAGCACTTGATGCCTGGTGACATTTCTGGCTGTTTGGCCTTTGGATGGCTTTAGGGCTCAGATTGTACATTGTAATGCATGATGCGACTCACTGTGCCCAACCTTCTGCCGGTATGACTGAATCTGAATCTTGCCCGTTTGCTACACGCTAGAGGCCGCTCTTGCAGGTCTGGTCATGTGATGTAATTCTGCCAACCTGACTGGACCCAAACTGAAATCTGTGTAACAGACTTTTCTGCAGTCGATTCAAACAGATTAAGCCCGTCACAAGGGAAAAACCTTGCTGGAGCAGTATCACAGTAACTGAGCAGTGGTGTTATACTCCCTTCGGATTTTGTGGGTGTTCTTGTGAGAATTCACTGTAGGTTTGGAAAGATAACAGCCATATTTGGTTTGTATTGAGTACAGAAAAGCATGTCTTCTAAGTGTCTTCCAATGGCTCAGTTAGGTGGCGACACCGTGGTCCTGCAGTACTACGTATAAGTGTCTTGGGGATGTGGAGAAAGTTTGCCTCATTATTTCAACAAGTCTGCAGACAATTTTTATTAGTAGTCACTTTGCTTTATGGTATGACATGCTCCCGGGGTTATCTTTCTTTTAGCGGATTTAAAACTACAAATTGATCTCTTCTCCATCAAAATATCTTAAATGAGTTGCAAAGGGAAGCTACACCTTTCATTTATATATGAACCCACATCCTGGAGGAAGTCTGTACATGATGTAATGATGCTCCTCGTTGCTGTTGGAAGCCAATAATTTTGTTGCCATGGCACCCGTATCCTAGCAGTGGAGGAGAGTGGAGTCTTAATGGATCACTGTGGGTGGTCCGCAGCCTTTAGACAGTTTACAACACCAAAGACTCCGAGTCTTGCACTTACCTGCACAGGTGTGCCTGCATGCGTGCGTGTGTGTCTGTGTGTGTGCGTGTGTGCATACATCAATAAACCCATCAAAGACCCCAAAGCATTTAATTCCCGGTACTGACTGAAAATCAGAGAAACACAATTAGACACCTCTAAACGATTACACATCCACTGTGGGGCTCCACACAAATGTACTGTTACTGCTGAAATCCGTGGAGCTGCTGTAGTGCAAGACCCTCGTGCCTAAATATTCACTGTGGTGTGAATGTCAGCCTTGCATCTGAGGCTGCTGCCTAGCCCTATACTAGTAACTGAACAGTCCTGTATCAATGTCATGAGAGAAGGCACAGCTAACTAGCAGTCCAATGGGGAATATGGAGAATCGGGGCGTGACATGGTGTGTTTAAGGGCCTGTACCTCTGACTGAGAGCAGAGGGTCGATTTCTGGACCCATAAGACGGGTGGCTGACGTGTCACGAGGTGCCTGGGATTCAGTTGATCTCCCTCATGTCTGCACTGGGGAGAGGCTTCAGTTTCAGCAGTGTTGATGTGCCCTCCGAGGCTCATCTGTTCAACTCAGAGAAGTGAATGTCCTTATTGTCTCAAAGCCATATTTTAGACTCCTCGCTCCTCCACTACAGGACACGATGGAAAATGCTTTTATTTTTTTTCCCAGGAAATTTGTTTGATGTTCTCTCTTTCTACTAGACTGTAGTGCTTGTGTGTTCGTCAGATATCAGCTTCATTTTTTTGTGGTGTGTATATACACACACACACACATTATATA
>JAODKN010041765.1:9238-20449 GCA_026774425.1 Petrocephalus zakoni
CCTTCTGTGGGAAGGAATATGCCGAAAGCCAGGCATGTCTACAATACCAGGCCTTTTCCTCAATAGTTATTTGCGTCCCTTGTATTTATGTCATGGTTCTTAAATAACTTGTGGCCAAACCATGAGATCAGTCTCTGTACAAATGCTTTCATGAGCTCGGTTCACCACTCTTTTCGAGTTTGTTTAGTTTGCAAGCATCAGCTAAGTTATTTACACATCTGCTGAAGAAGCTCACTGATAGGAACAAGAGCAGCACTTTGAGCCTGGGGCCTGCCGGAGCAGTGACGCCCGATGCCTTGCTCAGGCTGGCGATGTCGAGTTGGCAGCTCTGCATTAATGCATACGTTTATCTCGCAGAACAAGGCCTGGATGAGATGAAGAAGCTGCTTCTGCTGCTGCTGGGCTGTGCTGTTCAGGTGACGTCTCTGGAAGCGCCGCCTCCTCGTTGGGCATCACCCTGCCTCTTCACGTGTGACCTTCCTGCAATGCCTAGTTCCCTTTATGAGGGTCTGATTCAAGCTATAAATCTATCTCCATTCGATTTATCCATAACAAATGGCCAAAAATCATGTGGTATGAGAGGTTCCTAGGGATGTTCATACCATGTGACCACCACCCAGTGATTTAAGGCTGCTCTGGTGTCCTGATGGAGACGTCAGATACCAGACTGACTCTTCTCTGCTCTCTGCCTGCTGCAGTGTGAGAAGAAAGAGGAATACATTGAAAAGATCCAGACCCTAGATTTCGACACAAAAGCAGCTATAGCATCTCACATTCAAGAGGTATTTTAACAAAACTTAATTCTATGTGTCATGTCAGTTACATAAGGAGTTATTTTTTGTTGTCCATGTTTTAATTATGAGGTTTGATACTATATTTGTTTGCTTGCGAATCTTACAGAAGTACTGCGCACTTCATTGCTAACCCCATGCTTTGCTATGTAGGTGACGCATAACCAGGAAAACGTGTTCGACCTGCAGTGGGTGGAGGGAGCCCTATCCCACGAGGACCTGGAGTCCCTCTCCAGGAACATGGTGTTCCACCTGAAACGACTGGTGGACGAACGCGACGAGCAGCTGGAGGTACAGAACCTCAGAATAAGCTGAGGGAATGTTTCTCATCAGTTCTGAAAAATGAGAGGTGCCCTTGTTTTAGGGAAGGTTATGGGGCAGCATGTAGAGTGGCTGTCAGCTGTATGGGGGGTGGAGCTGGCAGGAAATGTAAAGGGCTGGATAAAGTGCCTTCTAGTAAAGACATTGCTAGGTGAGCATGGGGGGTCACCCGCCTCCATGTTTGGTAAAATGAAGCTATCCACCCCTGGGCAGGGTTCCCTTAATTAATATGCTCTCTCTTCGGCTGTGCAATGAATTATCAATGGAGAGGAAGAAAATTTAGTCACGCTGTTGGGTTCTAATTAAATGTGCCCTGGAGGGTGTTAGTGGTCCCACCCATTGGGGGTGCTCGGTCCCCCTTGGAAGAGCCTAAACATTGCACATCCATAATCCAAACATCGATGTACAAGGTGAGAAGATATGTGCTTCTGATAGTAGCACCTTGACTCATCTGAACATGTCCATGGTGATGAGATGTCCTTAAGCTCAGCAGCATTTTAATCTGTCCTCTGCACTGGGTCTGAAGTTGAGTCTCTTTAGCTAATGGCTGCATGGTCATTAGTGAATTTTAGCTGTGAGTCAATATGACGACATTGTAATTTTATGTAAAACCCTCAGGGTCAACTGATAGTTGCTCTCTAATGTTTGTGCCAATCTGAAATGCATCCCCTCAGACGATTGTGGAGCTGACCCAGGAGAGAGACTGTGGCCGGGCGTCTCCTCCCGAGGTCGGGGCCCAGTCCCCCAATGGCTCCCCCAGCATGCGTCGCACTGAGAGCCGCCAGCACCTCTCAGTGGAGCTGGCCGACGCCAAAGCCAAGATCCGGCGACTCCGGCAGGAGCTGTAAGTCCCTCGATGGCTCCTGGCTGTGCCTTGTTACACCAGCTGCCTCAAGTAAATCACTGTCACGTGTTTTGGGGTCATCTTTAGTAGCCTGGCAGGTTGAATGTTACGAATATTAATATTAGTATTAAGAATGCTGACTATTACACCTTAGGGTGAGTTTAATTCCAACTACATGAAATAATTGAACAATTAATGAATGATTCAATATTTTAAATCAATTATTTCCATTCTCTCCATGGATAACAATTTTGTGTACTGTTAAGGTCGTATCTTTATGAAAGACAGTGTAGCTGTGGCCAGACCTTAAGATTTAATTTGACGTTCTTAGTTTTGGTCTTCCATCACAAAAAAAAGATTTATGTAAGCATAAAAGAATAATTAAACCAATTAATTTTCTTGTGAAATAAATGATTGAAATGAGTTGCTTGAGTGACTATTAAAGGTTTGTGAGCAGAGTTTCTCATTAGAAGAATTAATGCATCTATTTATTGTAATGAGTAACGACTGTGAAGCCCGCGGGTTGATTTGTGTTTGAGCTGAGGGGAGGCTGAGCCGTCAGCGTATCTTCTTCAGACACATGGGAGTGAGCTTCTGATAAGGTGCCTGGGGTTTTGGCCCAGGTTCGAGATGGCTTGATGTGATAGATGGCTTTGTGCTGGGTTGACCTACATAGTTTCATGTTTTTACCGGGAGCCCATTTTAACCTTTTTGTCTGCATTTGTACCCCCAACCGAGAAGGGAAGTGCCCTCGCGCTGCCGTCTGCTGTGGCTGAGACGATGCCACTACCATTACAGAATTGTCCCCACCTGCCGGCTCAAGCGAAACGCTTGCCGGATGATGGATTAAGCGCTCCGGTGTTCTGTGGAGATTACAGATGGAGGGCGCACAGCTGGTGCGTTCCTCGCTGAGCCTGAGCGGAGGTGCGTCTGTCATGAGCGTCTGTCGTCGGCTCCCTGGTCGCAGTTTAATGCTGCTCCGCCCTCCAGTGTTGCTACTGGCCCCGTCAGTCAGGCTCGCTGTGGTGGTTTTGCGTGTCCCAGACAGTGGCGGGCTGAAACGATTGGTCTCGGGGTCTTTGAGAACAGCTGCAGTTGGAGCACCATAAATTCAGGTGGATCAGCTGTCATCGTTCTTACGGGATCCCCAAAATGGGCGTGAACCCGGAGAGTGTTCACGCGAGCCAGCACGAAGACTCATTATTCCCCTCTAAATCTCAGATGGTGGGGGGGCAGGCAGGGGGGTAGAGTCTCCGTATTCCTCAAACATCAGCGTACCAACCTACATTCCCCCCCTTTCCCTCCCCTCTGGGAAACGACATGGCAGGAATAGTTTTATTTTTAGGGAAACTCTCTCATTAAGGATGTAGGGAATGGTGAGGCAGAGCTTGGAGATGGCCAAAGTGGTTGTAAATTAAATTAATTCCTTGGAAGCTTTCAGTTCTGTTGCTCAGGCCTGAACTTTTCTTGAGCTTCGGGAGTGAGCTTTTTGTGTTCATACGATACTGTACTCTACAGTGTTTCATGCATTGTTGGCTTTGCGGTTATTCGATTATCATTGTGTTGACGAGGTTCTGCAGAATAGAGGTTGGTGACCCATGTCACATGCAGGACCACGCCGGCACTGTCTTATGGCAATACATGTCAATTCTTTGTCTTTTGCTGCTATGTCTGTGCGCCATCCTTGGCCGTCACCTCCCAGGAAATTGAGTGGCACTGAATGGGTGCTTTGAGTGTGGCTAGGTTCTATTGTGGAATGACACAATGCAGTACGTGGAGCAGAATCGGGGAAACATGCAGGCGTGTGTTTCCGCGCACTTTGCGTCGCCTGTGTAGAGGGCTGCTCTGACGGCTGCCTCCTCTGGGTTTTTCATGTCAGGCCTGCAGAATCTCCGCACGTTGCTTTGCAGTTTTACAAGTGGTTTCAGCTACTGTGGTTTTCTTTATTTAATTGCGATTCACTTGAATCGATTTTCATTTATTTTTTTGCTTTCTGCTCGTTGCCACCTTCTGTACAACAGCCCAGTGAATCTGGCAGGGGCAGGGCGAGAGGGTTGGGGGTTACTAAAGGCCTTGTAGTTTTGCCAGCAGTCATTTTGACCCACATCTCAAAAATGGAGGGGGGGGGGCTGCTGCTGCTGCTGTATGTTTATGAGCTCGTGTTGCCTCTGAAAGCAGGGAGCTGATGCTGTCATGTTCTCTGCTTGCTGGCCTAAGGGCTGTGACTCATACAAAGAAGCGCTTTCCTGTTGAACAAGCACCAAGAACTGCTTCGCATACATTAGAATGTAAACATGTGCATTGTCTTCTCTGAAGCCCGTAGGAGCCAGAGAGCCGTCATCTCCAGCTTGACATTAAAAGCCAGATCTGAGATCATTGTCATGCAGTGTCAGAGTAACGGGAAACGCTGATGTGTTTCGCTTGTTAAGAGTTGACGTAATTTTGGCAGGAGGAACCAAACCCCTCTTTACAGCTGGAGACTTGATTTTCTGATTTAATTGGTTTCCTCTTTTCATTGTATGGTTAATAAATGGGAAACCTTTATATTCTAGATGTGGCTGGCCATAAAAAAGTACAAATACGGAAGTAGTAAGGCGAGTAGGAGGTACAGATTTTACAGATACAGCGTTTGAGGGGGTACAGATTTTCTTATGGTTTGGCATAGAAAATTTGGCACTGGCACTATTGGTTTTTATTTCCATATTTTGCCTCGTTTCACTGTCTACTGCGCAAATGCTACCTGTAGAAATACACTCATACCTCATTTGCACCAACATGGAGCCGGAGCTGGGCTGGTTTTCACTCAGTATATTTTTAGTACTGGCCCACGTTTCCATCGATTTCAAAAAAGACCAGAATGGAAACGTTACGTAGGCAGAAAAAGTAAAGTATAGGTTCTTATGAATTCTGTTTTTAGGTTTATTTTGATTTGAATTAAGTTTTTATAAGCTGCTGCACTAAAGACAAAAGTATAGCCAATTGCGCTCTGTCTATACTGTCTGTGAGTGCATTCCTTATTGTTACCGCTCTTTTTTACAGGAATGTACAGTAACAGTCTGCCAAATACTGAGCTGTGCTGTCTGCCTAATCTCTTCGCCAAGCCAGCGCCACAATATTTTATTTATTCAGTATGCGACATCTTTATATATCATAATATATGGCCAGCAGATCAATAGTTTGTTTTCCATAAAAAAAAAACCTGCATATAAAATGGGCGCACATAATGTATACATGCAGCTCTGTTCTTAAAAAAAAAAAAAAAAAAAAAAAAAAAAAAATAATTTGTTTTCCGGTTAAGTTAAAATAAGAATAAACTATTTGCACCGGAGTACATTGTGACATTGTTGGTTCTTTCCACCATAAACGTAGAGTGTCAGTGGACAGAATTGATTTGCTTGAGTTTCAGACTATTTTCACACTAGGTGATCTGTACCATACTGTGCCAGAGTCTAGTTCATTTGATAAGTGTTATTGCTCCGTACTGTGCTTGAAGAGGTGGGCCCGGGCATGGTGCGCGTCCAGTAGGATCGCTAATTGTGCCTGAGCATGGAACACAGACATGATGTCAATGATCCATCTGACACATGCATACACTATGCAAGAACCAGAGCCAGAACAGATTGTGTAGGCTTGTACTGGTGGGGTAGCAACAAGCATTTATGAAACATTGTGGCAAAGGCATCACATTGGTCTATGGCAGAGGTGCAGTGTTTAATGGGAATTTTGGCTGATGAGAATATCCAGGGACAACTGGATGCATCACACAAAAACTCTGACTTATGGCAAAATACAGGCTGATGATTAACTGAAAATCGCTGTATTGCATAGTCAATAAATCTGAGGGCCGTGTGTCATTGCGCCCAAATGACACCAAATACGCCACAAAATAAGGACATTAGTCAAGAACTGGGCCAAGTGATGCCCGCAGAGTGGTCTTATGTGTGCAGGTCTCCACTTTTCTGCTCTCTTGTTGAAAAGGTCATTTTGTCTGTCTCTTATCGGCAGAGAGGAGAAGACTGAGCAGCTGATGGATTCTAGGCAGGAGCTGGAGGGTATGGAGGTGGAGCTGAAGCGGATCCAGCAGGAGGTAGAGCACTGTGCCACAGAGACCTAGCAGATTGCTGCGTGCCAATTAATGGCTATTTTCGTTAAAATGTCTTGAAGAGCTGTCATCATGTGTCTCATGCAGCCCTGTGAAGAGCCTGCTGAAGAATTAATGTAATATCTCACCTTTTAAGGCTGCTAATCAGAATGTGCAGCTGACCTGTAATTTGTGTTCGGGTACATCTTTCAGAACATGCAGCTGTTGACGGAGGCCCGCTCAGCCAGGGCTTATCGTGACGAGCTGGATGCCCTGAGAGAGAAGGCAATACGAGTGGACAAGCTGGAGAGCGAAGTAGGCCGCTATAAGGAGAGGCTACATGACATCGAGTTCTATAAGGCCAGGGTGGAGGTACGGCAAGGAGCTGGAAACATCAACACAGTCATGGAAACTGCTCATTGTATCGCCATAATTTTATAGGTACAGTGTGGGGGAAACCAGGGCCTGTGTATGAATATGTGACTTGCGCAATCGCAGGAGCTCAAGGAGGACAACCAGGTGCTGCTGGAGACCAAGAGTATGTTAGAGGAGCAGCTGGAGGGGTCATGGGCACGCTCTGACAAGCTGCATGAGCTGGAGAAGGAGAATTTGCAGCTCAAGGCCAAAATCCACGACATGGAAATGGTGAGTCTCTTTGGGAGGTGAGGACTCAGATGATCTGTGGTGGCATTCTCATTTGTGGGGCAGGGCCTACAGGGCTTTTGTGGAGCAAAAATCCATTTCTTAGTGTGCATGTACCCCCAGGACCGGGACATGGACAGGAAGCGCATTGAAGAACTTTTGGAGGAGAACCTGAACCTGGAGATGGCCCAGAAGCAGAGCATGGAGGAGTCCCTGCATCTAGGCTGGGAGCTAGAGCAGCTCGCCAAGACACCGGAACACTGCGAGGGTAAGAAGCCAGCTTGTTACCTTTTAATTATGCTTGATTGATTCAAATAACGAATGACCTCAAATTTTTTTTTAGCCTGATGTTGGGCCACCTGCAGCTAATTATTTTTAACTGGCGATACTGCAGAACAGTGTTTACACAGACTCATCAGAGGGCGTAATAGGTTTCTATTTTAAGACTGCACTCATTTGGTGGCTGATTCCATAAATGTTGTGTTATGATTGTCCAGTGGTGCCGATAGTGTTCATATTTGTTTGGCCTGTGTCTGACGGGCCTGGGGCTGGCAGCACTCAGTGGAATGGCATCACTCTTGCCTCGTAGTGCCGCAAAAGTCCCTGGGCCACGAGGTGAACGAGCTGACATCCAGCCGGCTTCTGAAGCTGGAGAAGGAGAACCAGGCCCTGCTGAAGACTGTGGAAGAACTGAGAGCAGCAATGGGCCCAACTGAGGAGGGTGGGCCAGGCTCGCTCAGTGTCCATGTGGAAAACCAGAGACTAACCCAGAAGGTGAGAGCACTCATGAAAGCCAGGGCTAGGGCTAACCTAAGACTGTGTGCCCCAATACTGTCCTCAGGGGCCCACAGACAGTCTACGTTTTTGCTCCTTCCCAGCTCCGGGTAGCAAAAACATGGACTGTCTGGCAGAGAACTTGGATGGAGCAAAAGCATGGACTTACTGTGGGTCTCTGAGGACCAGATTGGGAAATGCTGGACTAAGAAGCCAGAGCCAAAACGTGCTCAAGGTTTTTAAAGAATTTTTTTTTTTTTAATAAATTATTCCTGCATATGGGAAACTTCTTTCAAACCTCCAGGCAACACCAAGCTTTCTGCGATCAAAAGCCATAAAACGTCTTGCTCACTAAACTAAAGATGGACCAAACCCTCAGGTTTCACATGGAGGACTTTATAGACAGCTCCATACATTCCATCAGCTTTGAGCTCAATTTGCGTTTCACTCACTGAGCTTTTTGCCAGATGTCGCGAAATTGACTGGTCTCATGCAAAGCCGCTTAGATAGGCTTGGGTGACTATGACTCAAGCTACTAGCTTTAACAATCTGGTAGCAGCATGCACGCGTGCGCGCGCGCGCGCACACACACACACACACGGGAACAGCTGCAACATTAAATTGGGTCCTTTCAGGCAGCCTCCGATTACCATTGCAGGACACTTAATGACTGAACCACTCATTTGCAAATGATGCAGAACTTCCTCCTCCACTGTTGTCGTTAATCAGCTGGAGAGAAATGAGTGTTAATTGATGTAGGCAGGCTGAGTCTGTGGAGCCGGGCTCCAGCTGTCTGCCTGGATAACCCATGCGTGACCAAAGCTGCCGCAGAATAAACTGTAGTGAGATTCGCCACCGTGGGCCGAACTTGCCCTGAATGCGTGTCACTTCCTGTCCAGCACAGACACATTGGATGGCATATCATGAGTGCTCCGTCATGTTAATAATGAATGCAGAGGAACTGGAAGCTTTAGAGCAGATTAAAGCTTTATCAGCTGACTGTTATATGGAGATTGTCTATTGTATTCCACTAAAGATGGTAATAAAACAAGCATTACAAACAAGCACAGCCCATTATGGTAGCTCTTTGTACCTGAATTATGGCTTTGAATGTATGATTGTTCATCGATGAATTTTGTGGACCTTCTAGAAGTTAGGAATGCGGTCATTAACCGGGTTGATCTGTAGCATGGGTATGTGGTTGTTAAATGGTTAAGTCAGCATTTTAATGTGACGTTGCCCCCGTGCAGCTAGAACAGTTAGAAAGTGAGCTGCTCACAGAAAGGCAGAACCTGCAGAGTGCAGAGAGCCTGAGTGGGGACCTGATGAAGGAGAAGGCCCAGCTGGAGAAGACCCTGGAGACCCTGCGGGAGAACTCTGAGAGACAGGTAGGCCGCTACTCGCAGGCGACCAGCTGTGGGGCCTGGGGCCAGGCTGCTGATATCAGATCTGCCCACTAGAACACCTGGCTGGAGATGGTTTTTATACATTTGCTTTTTATTAAATAACACAGGAACATTTTTGGGTCCCTTCTGGCATTGCCAGAGGCGGGCCTTCTGGGCGTCCTGTCGTGGGGCATTAACTGCATAATTGCCTACATTTGACAGTGTGTCTGTGCTGTAATCCCTCCCCCGACACATCTAACCTAGCAGAAAGCGCTATCAATAAACAATAGGGCAGTTACAGTTTTTTGGAAGTAAATCTGATGCGCATTGATTTAATGCTGGATTCATTTAAAAAAGTAGCCAGATAACTAATGAAGAATAATACGGTGGGTGTGTGTATTTTTATGGCTCTGCACTGAGAGCATATTTTCTGCCCACCGAATTAATGACTCATGTCACAGCATCATGATAAAATGTAATGGCAGGGGAATTTTTGAGAAATTGTGGTGTTAGATTTCAGCCTTGGCAGGGTGTCATTTCCCGTGGCATTTAGCAAACTCTCACTCACCATACCACAGATGAAAGTCCTGGAGCAGGAGAATGAGCATCTGAGCAGTACCATCGCCTCCCTGCGGCAGCGGTCCCAGATCAGCGCTGAGGCGCGAGTCCGAGATGTGGAGACGGAGAACCGGGTCCTCCATGAGTCCATCAAGGAGACCAGCGGCAAGCTTAGCAAGATGGAGTTCGAGCGCAAGCAGCTGCGCAAGGACTTGGAGCTCTACAAGGAGAAGGGCGAGAGGGCAGAGGAGCTGGAGCTGGAGACGCTCCGACTGGCACGGGAGAACGAGGGCCTGCAGAAGCGTGTGGCTGCCCTGGGAATCACCTGCGAGAAGGTGGAGGCCCTGGAGCGCGAGAACATGCAGCTGGAGGCTGAGGGCCGGCAGCTGAAAAAGAAACTGGACAGCCTGAGGAACACGGCCCTGCAACTGGAAGCTCTGGAGAAGGAGAACTCCCAGCTAGACGAGGAGAACCTGGAGCTGCGACGTGCCAACGAAACCCTTCGATCGGTCGGTACCAGGCTGGCTCAGCTGGAGCTGGAAAACCAGGAGCTGGAGAACGAGCGGAGCCAGCTGAAACGCAGTCTTGAGCTGCTGCGAGCCACCTCCAAGAAGACTGAGCGGCTAGAGGTGAGCTGTCAGGGCCTGGACACCGAGAACCAGCGGCTACAGAAGGCACTGGAAAACAGCAGCCGCAAGATCCAGCAACTGGAGGGGGAGCTGCAGGATCTGGAGGCGGAGAACCAGAGCCTGCAGAGGAACCTGGAAGAGCTGAAGATCTCCAGCAAGAGGCTGGAGCAGCTTGAGAGGGAAAACAAGGTGTTGGAACAGGAGACGTCTCAGTTGGAGAAGGACAAGAAACAGCTGGAGAAGGAGAACAAGCGTTTGCGGCAGCAGGCCGAGATCCGGGACTCCAAGCTGGATGATGACAACCTCCGCATCGCCCATCTAGAGAAGGAAAACCGCTCCCTCGGCAAAGAGATGATCTTCTTCAAGGACTCCTGCACCAGGGTCAAAGACCTGGAGAAGGAGAACAAAGAGCTGGTCAAACAGGCCACCATAGACAAAAAGACCTTGATGACCTTACGGGAGGTAATGATACTGACTCTTGATCTGGAGTCTCCATAGACATGAACTGTTGCAGCATGGCATGCTAGCCTTTGACTGGTATGCTAAATGTGATAATTACTACTAAATGCTGGTATATGCCAATGATTTGTGACGTTTCTGAAGCCGTTTTCGATCCATAAATGTGACTGTTGTATCTGTGTGCCAATTCAATGTACAGGAACTGGTTAGTGAAAAACTGAAGACTCAACAAATGAACAACGATCTGGAGAAGCTGACCAACGAGCTGGAGAAGATTGGCTTGAACAAGGAGAGGCTCCTCCAAGACGAGCAGAACTCAGATGACAGGTATTGCACGTAGACACGCGTGCACACACAGCCAAAGTCCTATCCAGCCTTGCTTGTTACAGTCTGGCTTTTGGACTCGCTTGGGCAATAGAGAGATCATACACCCTGCCAAAGTAGCTTGTTAATCACTGGCTTACAGCAATTACTGATGTACTTCTGACCTCTTATCTGCCCTGCAAGATGAGGCTTTTCCACTGATTCAGGCGGAACAGAAGATTTAATCCTTACGTAACAAGCTGTAGAATATCACAGCAAAATTAGGTTCAAAGAAAACTTGGTTGGGTATTATTTGTTTGCTACTGATATGACCAAGGAACAAAAAACTTCTAATCTAGATCTGTAAAAGCTCCTGGCGGATTTCCTGCATTAGTGTTCTGTGCCCAGCGGGGGCCCCTGTGGG
>JAODKN010042590.1:0-19007 GCA_026774425.1 Petrocephalus zakoni
TATAAGCTGATGGGCCTCGTGACTTGGGTCCCATTTTCCCTACCCCAGACCTGGCAGCGCGAGGCACAACCCCCCCCCCCCCCCCGATCCAAACGAGGAGCTCAGAGCAGCTGGGGAGCGACTGGACCAGCATACGGGCTCGGCGCTGGAACGCCGTCAAACCGCGTGGTGGAAAGGGCCGCGTTACCAAGGCAGCGTGCAGAGCGGAGACTGAGTTTGAAAGTAAACAGCAAAACTGCGTCTCTATGGAGACGCCCGCCCACCGGCTCTGTGACAGCTCGGGCCTCGGCTAACCCACCACTGCCTGGGACATCTGGTGCATCCCGTTACATTACAGCGACTTAAACTCCGCGGCCACCACGGCCCACCTGTTACTGTCACATATACAGCCTTGCTAATGTCTGAATGAAATATGCCCAAAACAGCTGCACATGAGATGATATCTCACGCAAAATTAGTTTCAACCGTTAAAAACTTTTTGACAGCAAACACATATGGAAATCTGCTAACAGATGGCCAGGAAGCACCTACACAGGTTCGGACATCCCCTCTGCCAGAAGTTCATAAGAAAATTAAAAACTGGCCTTTGAACTCGCCATATGAGACACAGAAAAAACATGTTTTCTGTGGGTTTCTGTGTATTGGGGGGGGCGCTAGACTGGGCTACACAGCCAAAGATGTGAGATCTCCATCTGGCCAGACAGGCCTGCTGTCCGACACGGAGCGGCTCCGGGCTCCGCCTTGACCATAGAGCGGCAATGTGCGCTCATCCTTCAACAATGAAAAAATGGGGAGACATACATGGAGCAGGCTGAATAATGAGGGGGAGAGGGAACGCTGTGGCGCCAAGCCCTTTATATTTCTTCATTTCATAAATAAACATCCTGCTTTTTACTAATGCCGTCCAAATGGCCATTTTGTTCAATTTGTACGAAAGTAAAAAGTTTAATATGATTTTAAACTGGCTATTAGAGTGAGCACATTTATCAAAAGTGTAACTTTCTGTATTTAAAAGTCTAAAACAATTAAGCTGAAACGGTCTACTTCTATGTCAAAGACACTGGGAATGTCCGTATACAACGCGCCGCGTTTCCTCCGAAGCCCCTGAGTCCGGGAATCACGGGTTTCTGCACCGCATCCATCTCTATCTAAGACACACCGGTTTGGGGGGTAAATAAGCAGTTATATTATCATTGTAATTAAGACATTGAATCAATAAGCCGGATCAAAACACGTTTATAAAGTTGCTCGGTACAAACACTTACGTGAGCCATTGTAAAGTTTATAAATCACTTTCTTATAACTGCAGATTTGTTTGACGATTTCGGAATTCCCCGTATAAGTTATCAAATCACAATCTTTTGTACGGATCCTTTAAACCAACTAAAAATGAAATTTCAAACTAAAAAAAAGTTTCCCCATATAGGCCAGCTTATGAATGTTATGAAACATCATACGTTTAGATAATCAGATACACTGTTACATCTATAGGCAACACTGTTACAGCAATAAGCCATTATACGAAATAATGATTAATAACCAGTCAGTGTCACATTAGGTGGTGATAGTCAGGCGAATGATAATAACACGTATTACCATATAAATAGGCTGCCTGGGACTTTAAGGCACTTGTGGGTATTTTGGTCGGGATTAATGTTTACCTTTGCTCCTCTCCGGGTGCGGCGGGAGGTGAGCGCTGTCAGCGCCGCAGCCAGGGCGTCCCCGCTTCTCCAGCCGGACCATCCCGGCAAACATGGTTCCGAGGAGATCTGGACGGGCTAGGCGGCTTCAAACGGCGAGCTGCTTCTGATCTGACATCTTCCCGAAAACGGAGCGCCCCGCAGCCGAAACAAAGCGGCCGATCTCCACTCCTGGGACTGAAGTCATTTCCGTTTCGCTGGGGAAAGCGTTTCCCTTCGAAAAGATTTCCCAAAGCAGACGCCTCCCGGTTCGGGGAGGGGGGCTCCTAACGGGACGTTTCTGCGATACGGTCCCACGGCCCGCGGTTTCACACCGGCTCCCGTTTCCCGTTCGCAAAAACCGGCAACGCCATATTAAACCACCGCAGGACCCAAAGCTTATCATCGACAGCCTACCCTTCGCAAAATCTAAAGAGAAAACGAAATATCATTAGTGATCCAGAAAGTGACTATTCAAATAGGAAAATAAACAGCACCCTTTAATTCCTGCGGCTCTTTGTACCGTTATGTCTCCGGTTGCACTGGGCAGGGATCCTCCACCTCCTCCATCCGATGGAATTTGACTCCGGGTCCCCACGGGGTTCACCGATCGGCTAAGCAATAGCTTTCACTCGGTGCTGTCATTAATAGCCCCTTTCTACACCCGGGCCCCTTTTCTTTAAACGTATCCGGTGTCGCTTTGCCTTTGTGGCTGTACTTGGTGCTCCTGCTGGTTTCGTTTCGGTCTATGTTAAGTAGCCTATAAAAAATTTCCTCTTTCCATAACCATTTCAAGTTTCACATTTCAGTAGTTTCTGGGTAACGTATGTATGCCGTCCTGTGACAGAATTACGCCCATCACAGGCGGGAATATAATGGTCAAATCAATCAAAACAAGAACAAATAGGTTACATTGTGTAAATGCGTATTATAAACAAATTTAATTGAATTAAAGATTAATGTGTGAACTAAACTGGACAATTAGGGGACGTACAGGCATTTAAATGTGGTTGCTGTACGTCCACTTTTCCCATTTTTTCCCTGACCTCTTTTTGAGGGACCTAAAACTGTCTGAAATGTTTCATGGTATCGTTTGCTTTCAGCAGTTAGAATACTTTCTTTGCGCGTAGCTGCGTTACTTTGACACCCCTCCGTTCTTTGCAAAGCGGAATACGGTCACCCTGCAGACCAGCACACAAACAGCATGCTCCGGCCGTTAGAGCCCTTTCTGCTGGGGCATTACCCGGAGACGCACCTTGGACCGGTCCAGTCGTGGGGCGCCAGGGAGCAGACCTGCTGTTCATTAAACCCTGCTGACAGGATGCGCATTTCTCCACCGTGAGAGAATGCTGTTGAACCTCTATGCCTCGTTCGCACAACTATGTTTTACACCACACAATGCCATGTTTACCTACCTACATTATACGGGCAAAAGTATTGGGAGACTTGGCCATTACACCTAGGCCAGGGGTGCGGGTAGATCGCGCGACATTCGAAAACATTTTTTAGATGCCACTTGATAGACGTAAAGGGCGGCCAGTTTGCTGTTGCTTAATTAAACCCTTTTTGCATTAGGTTACCATAACACCTACTTAGATCCATTCTCTTCTAATGCATCTTAAATATCACACGGGTCACCCTCCAGAAAACGCGAATGTATTGCGAGCTAATGCAAAACTCCAGCGAGCAAAGTGACCCAGCTAGCCTTCCAATTTATATATGAGTGGGGGAGCCGGACCAGGTAAGAAACCAAAAAGTCACCAGTCCCATGTGGGGTGGGATCACATATGATATTGATATTGAATTATATTGTACTGTAAGGTTCGCCAGCATATACTGGACATTTAGCATTTTTAATGTGGATAGATCATTTTGACCTGGCCACTTTAAAAGTAGCTCGCAAGCCGAGAAAGTGTGGGCACCTCTAATTTAGGCCTACAGGGACGTTTATGACATCCCCAGTGTCACCTACTTCCTCGGCTGGCATGACATTTTCATTTTGATATGGAAAAAAAACGTTAAAAAACTTTACCATATTGCCCAGCGCTAGTTTGGCATCAAAATTGTTTTACACGCTGTCAGACATTGCAGCATTAATTAACAATAAAACTCTCAGTTTCGATGGGATTAGGAGGCGATTTTTTTCTAGGAATTTCTCATACACTTGCCCTTTGTACATGACCAACCAGAAAATACTTCTGTGCATCTATACTTGTATAAGCTTTAATCTGCTCACTTCTGTGAGAAGTGGCGTCAACCAGAAACATGACGATGACGTCATAATTCATCAGTTCGGCCTTGCCGCCTACTCTGCAGCACTGCTGGGGTACGGAAGAACGGCTAGGTAAAGCACATGGTTCTAAAAGACCAGATAAAGGAAATCACCATCGACTGCAGGTGTGCTATAGTTATCCTCAAGTTAGAGTTTATTTGAGATTTTTGGAAATCTTGGACGCTTGGGTAATACACATTTGTCACGGAACAGTTAAAATAGGATCTGCAAGTTAGAAGGTTTCTGTAATGTGGAGACCCGATTTCTGTAATTCTATAAACGAAACAAACAAAACATGGTTACAAATAAGAATTCAATCGGCTAGGCGAGATCAATCTGTTGTGACTTAGTCTGCAATGTAACCAATCAGATGGTGGGTTATGTTTAGAGCCCGCCCACTGAATTTGATGGGTGACTTAGATAATTTTAACGATTGCCGTTATCATTTAAATTGTCACTTAACACAATCATTTAAATTTAATTTATAAAAAAATCATTTGAATGACATTAATGTATTGTAGATTGTCACAAAGCAACCTCCATATTGGCATAGGCCTATAAGTAATATGCTAAGTAATATGGGATAGTCATTTTACCTGCTATTAGTGATCATGCAAGTCTACCATTTCGCCACACGATGGCATAGTATTACAGTTTTATGATGACTTTTTTGGTCCCATACCAGTTTCAAGACCGCGCTGAAGACCATCATACAGCAATTAAATACTTAATTCGGAAGGCAAGTATTTTCTCTAAACGGAAGAAAAAGCATGGTTCAAAACTGTAAATTAGACGATGTATTACTTAAAAATAATGTACATATAATCTGCAATCTTGTGGGAATTACTCCAAATCTCGCCAAGGGAGCATAGCAGCCTTTGGAGCTTTGGGATGCGGGGCCACCATACAGAAGCATTTCTGTTCCAGTTCGGCTGAGAAGAGACACAGGCAGTGCTTTCAGAGCTTGGTCCCACATTGAATTTCACAGCAGAGTGGGGGTGGAGTGCGCAGCACATTTAAATCGTGCACGTTCTTGTTCACAGAGAATCCTTGCAGTTCTTAGCAGTCACCTCCGACTAAAAGCAGCACAGCTGCGGGGGGGGGGGGACAAAGAAGCAATTGACATCGTCACACAATGTAGAACAGAACAGAGATCATCACTCCTGGGGGAGAACACCCACCTCTCGCCACAGCGAGTCTCACCACAGTGCTCACACGCTCTGGGTGAAACGCCCACAGGTCTAATGAGGGCGCTTGCTCCCAGCCTGCTGCTCACGTTCAGAAAATCAGCCCAGTCTTGTAGGAAACAGGTATTTAATTCAACCTGACAAAGTCATCCGTAACAATGAAGTTTACACAACAGCCAGATTACATCCTTATCTTCTGCAGTCATGTCCACAAGATAGCCGGCGTCCTGCAGCAGCGACCCCGCAGTTACAAAGCCGCCAGTGATCAGCAGCAGTGCTACTTGCATCTTTGTTTTCATTCCAGCATGTTGGTTTAGCTGGAAGGCGAGAGGCTGCTGCCTGCAGTGCCGATGGCTCCAATGTTTGGGGCATGAAAGTGCAGAGTACAGGCATGTACCATATAAACAAGAACCTCATCTTAACAAGGAGAAGAACCCAGAGACTACAGATGCAAACTAGCCTTTTGGCATATACAGCAATGTCATCAATATGCTTTGTCCCTGTTAATTAAACCAACGAACAAACAATCTTCTAGTGGCAGATATGAGAATGGGGGGGGCAATTTGGACCAGGCACAGAAGGGAGGTGAGACTCATGGTATAAATAAACTCTTTATTCAGGTTTCTGCTCGAACCCGTCACACAAAAGGTGCGCACGGATACCGCCATAGGACCAGCGCTGTGTAGAACATACATGAACGAAATATGATGTGGGCGCCGAATGTACGGTCCCTCCCCACCCCCGAGTCAGCACTGGGGAGGGAAAGCAACTCACCCCACACAGGCTGTGCAAAGTGTTGTGTTTTCACCTTTCACCGGGTTGCAGTGTAAATACCCGGTGAATACCATGCATAAACCATGCCAGCAAAACCGACGTCAACAACAGTCCCATGAGATACAGAAAGCATGTTTTATACCAACGTGGAAAGAAATACACAAGAAAGAACAACAGAAGAATAAAAATGGCGGAGCAGTCTGGCTAGGTAATGTCAGGCCACCCCGTCTTCGGGGTCCAAGAGCGCCGCCCTGCTGGAGAAGACATCTGCCAGCATGTGCTTGGGGATCTCGGAGCCACGCACGCGCAGCGCGTAGCAGGCGTCCTCCACCTTGCCCAGGCTCTGCTTGAGTGTGTGCAGCTTCTTGGAGACCTCATAGGGCCCTGTGTTGCCGATGTAGGAGAAGCCGTCGTGGATCTGTCGCAGGAACTGGCTCACCTGGAAGGGCGTGTCCATGTCGCCGTTGCCCACGCTGCTGATGCACATACGCATCAGCTCGCCCGTCAGGTCGGCCACACCCAGCAGGTAGTCGGTCGGCGTCACCTGGAAGGTCTCAGCCGGGGTGCCCTACATTCCAGAGAACCGTTTTATATTATTTACCGCCATGTTGAGCAGAAATGACACCCCCAGAAGCCCACTTTGGTTATAAATATAAACAAAAACAAGACAAAACCAAACAAAAATCATCATCATCATCATCATACGTGAGCTTCTAAGACACTACATCTAGAACATTCCACGCACGAGGCGCTCACATCTACCCTGCCAACTGCGCAACGTGACAGTCCTCCTATACAATTAAAAAAAATAAATAAAAAATGAGGGGAGGAGAGGCATCTGATAAAAATGATCACAGGGCAGGAGCTAAAAACAGAACTTGGCTTAGAGATGGTCGTTTTTTCGTTAATGTGCAATACTGCCTCTTATCTCTGGCTAAAAATGGAAGTAGAAAAAAAATGTAGCCTCCGATAAGCCCTGTGTGAGTGCAGCACTGAACGTAGCCACTCGCCGACGCCAGGAAGGGGGCGGGGCCGGCGGCAGAAGGGGGCGGGGCCGGCGGCAGAAGCACCGGGGCGCCGCAACTGATTCCCACACGGCAGGCAGTGATGGAGGTCAAATGCAGGTACCAAACGGTGAGGGTGAGCATACTGGCAAGTCCTGTGTCAGATGCCTGGACTAATCTGTCACGCACACTCTTCTAACACATCCATCCATCCATCCATCTTCCTTTGCCACTTGTCCAACACAGGGACATCCTGAATTGGATTCCACTTACGGATAACAATTGTGGAAGAGAATTTATCTCAATGAAAGTCCAAAGCTAGAAGGCTGCTGTTATAGTGTAATAAGTAGTGCAGTGTGCTAACAATGCAAAGGTCATGGGCTTGAATCCCAGGACGTGCACATAAATTATAACCCTTCCTTGTAAAGTAAGCCACATAAATTATAACCCTTCCCTGTAAAGTAAGCCACTTTGGATAAAAGCGGAAGAAACGCGTGTTAAATCTAATGGGATTTAAAATAGTGATTCACACATTTGTGAGAACGTGTTAATATTTTTAAGAATTCACTGGATCAGCGTGAGCAGGCTCCTCAGTGAAGTGCATCTTGGCAGATGCTGGGGCTGCGGTCCACCGCTCTACCGGGGCTCCCACCTTGTCCTCAGACTCGTCTCCATTGACGAACACCAGCCGGGAGTTGACCTCCTCCAAGCTGATAAGGGAGCGGTGTCTGATGAAATGCTGAAACGACACGGCCTCCACGTACTCCTGGATGCCTGGAGGAGGGACGGGGAGCGTCACATGACCAGAGTCACATGGGAGAGGACAAGGCACCAGCTCCAGAAGCCCCAAGCCAGTGCAAGGACGCTGTGAACATCGCTGTGCTTACAGAGTGCTTTCTAAGTACCAATTAACATCAAAGACGGTCTTATCACCATTATCCTTCACCACAGTCCTTGTTCAGCTGAGATAAATCTGGTCAGCGATTGTTTGTTCCCCTCGCTGCCCTCTAGTGTATCGATTTTTTACCACTCGGCTCATTTTCCTCCCATAAACAAATTGCGGGTCCAATCTGATCTCCAATGGATAGATTTGGGAGCTAAAGGTCAAACCTGCATCCACTGTTGACTGCCAGAAAGCTAACAACCTCATCAAGTATGAAACAACAGGAGAGACCCTAAGAAAAGTTCCTTTACGGGATCATATGACAGATCCAGTAGTTTTTTTGTGTGTAAAGAACGCCCAACTGGCCAGACAGACAAAGAGTCAGAGGTCAAACCACAGGGTCAAATTTGAGTTGATAACCTAACAGGCTCCCATAAGGCACCAGAAATTAGCTAGTTGCTGAATACGACCAGAGAGTTGAAAGTCTCTTAAATACCAGGACCCTTCTCTGTGGAAGCCTCACCTTCAAAGCATCACGCGGCCTCTTCCGTGTCTGAAAAGCTGACCAAGCTCGCCATCTAGCTAGCGGCAGCACCAGCTCATCACATTACGCTACCCACCAACCCCACGTCTCCCTTTCCAATCACTCAAACACCTCCACCTCCTAATGGTCAGCGTCTAATAGGGAGAAAAACACCCTGTACTGATCAGTAGAGGTGGACAAAACGAACCATCTGCTGTATTTTTTTAGCCAACTAGATGGCGCTCTTGCCTTGCTTTGGGGCATGTTTTGTGCCCTTTTTGAACAGAGCGCACCATCTAGTGGGGTCAAAAAAATTTGCAAATGGTTCATGAGGCGTCAATTTGTCCATCACTACTGATCAGTAGTGATTTGGACTATCAAAAGATACCAAAATAGATATCCCCTGCAGGCCAACAAGGACTTACTATGGGGAAGGCCTCTGGGGCCTTGCACAGGTCAAATTCACCCACTCATTTAACTGCAAGTACCCTATTCAGCTTTTCCCACAGATGTAATGTTAAATGGGTCTCAAACTTTCAACCTTCTGCCTATAAAAGGCCCTGCGTGCTACCATGACAACCAGAGAATCTTTGATAGAACATGGCTGTCAGTCACGTATGGGGAGGAGAAACTGCTCCATTCTGGATTAAACTCTCCTTGGCTTTTCGGGATCTGGTGAAGTTCCCACGGGACCAGCAAAGCAGAGCAGACCAGGAGATCAGAGGGAGAGTCAGCTCATGGCCACGGACTGACCCGAAACCGACGCAACGCATCCCAGACCTATCAGTGAAAATTACGTGCAAACGTATCTTAGTGTGCTTTTAAGCCAAAACATATTTGTTAAACGTGACTTGTGAACACAGAACTCAAAAGTCTTGTTTATTTTTTTAAATCAGCCAAGGGCGATATCCCCAGTATTGCTGTGCACTTAAGGGGCAATCTAATAATGATGATAAAATTTAAAAGAAAAGTCCATAATTGCTGGAAACTGGCACCGGTCACGTCAATCGGCGCGCGCTGGTAATTCCTTGTTGACCGTAATCTAAAAATGATAACCGCTAAAGCAAAAAGAAAAAACTGTGTTTACTTTAAAACTTGGCAGACAAGGAGTCTGCCCCAAAAGGGAAACTACCTCTCAGGCGGCAATGGGAAAGTTTAATTTTGGCCCGTTTTAGTCACATCAAAGGGCACGTAATAATTACAGCCCGCGATGCACGTCGATTTCACACGACTGACTCGACTCACTGCCGCAAATCTGATTGGAAGTCATCCCCAAAAATGAACTGCAAGCGAGAAGCCAGCAGAGCCCTGAGGTTGAGAAACCGCTCTGTAAGCCGCCCAGGCGAGACCGCGGCTGGCTGCAGAACCGCGCCATGTGGCGCATGTGAGCGCACCTCTGCCGTCGTCCTACCGCGAGCGGTGCCCGCGCCCCACTCAGGCCCAGCCGGCTTCACATCACAAGTCACGCACTTAGGGAAGATGCTGCTGTATCTCGTCATGCACACGGATCACAGCGCTGTGCAGTCGGACGTGAAAATAGACAAAACGATCCTTTATTGGCCATTTGCACTAACACAAGTACGGACACATTCTTATTTAACAATACAATGTCCTCTTCATCTCCTTGCCAAATAATCAGAAATCAGAACTCCTAATGCTTTTTGAAGTTACGTACGTTTGACATTGCTGCTCTAATTGTGTTCAGGAAACTGGGACACAGCAGACAGCATAGGATGGACCAGTTTACATCACAATGCATCAAATCTTAGTGAGCACTGTGTGCTCTGGAATGTTTTTGGGCGGGCGCGGGGGGGTGTGGGGGGGGGGATTTATGAACCTTTATTGATGGAACCTGCTGCCGGTCACTTTCAACGGAACACATTGGCAAGTTTACTGCAACCGCAATCTAAAAATGATGTCCACAGCTCTCAGATAACTGCAATGATGACAAAAATAAACCCTAACATTATCTTTAAATCTTGGCAGCCAACACGTCTGCCATAATGAAAAAGCTAACTCTCGAACCGCATTAGGAAAGTTAAATCTGAGGTCGTTTCAGGTGAATCTAAGGGTCACCTAACTTGAAATACCCATAATGCATTTCACTTTTACACAAACAGCAACAGGGACAACTGCAGATAAGAGCCCCAGCTGATGACTTCTTACCCAGAGTAAAGGCCTTGTGGAACTGGTACAGATCCTCCCCTTTCAGTTCCTCGGCAATCTGCCTGATCTTCTGCTTCACCCCGGCCAGCTTCAAATCCGACTCAGCAAGCAGATCCTCCACGGAGGGGACGCTGCGAGAGAAAAAGCATGTTCTGAAGCCTCACCAAGCAGACAGTGATGCACTGAGCATTGTGACCAAGTTCTGAAGCCTCACCAAGCAGACAGTGATGCACTGAGCATTGTGTGACCATGGGCACTGTTACTGTATGTGCATGATAATTTTTTTCACTGCTCAGTGGCTTTAGATATTCTGGTCCAGAGATAAGCTACAGAGCATTAAGCTACTTCAATTAATTTTATGTTTTTTATTCACATTTCAAGAAGGTGGGAAAATCGCTTCATTACTACAGGATGGGACTCAACTGCCCCATGCAAGCTTCGCTCATGGTTTGGTTTTAAATCCAGTTCACGTTCACCAGAGTGACACAAATCAGCATTGGAGAGGAATCCCCTGGCGGCAGGACATCCTCAGCAGCCTAAAGTGCCACATGGAGTGATGCACGCATACCTGGTTACTCTGTGGAGCAGGAAAATCGTCCTCTTGCTCTCGATGGTGATATCTCGGCTTATTTTGACCAGACGCTCATATTTGTCATGTTTGGTGTCCAGCTCTAGCTGAAATGCTGTATCAAGGATAAGAATTCTGGTCACTGATGAATGGTTCTATTCATCATACAAATGTCAGAATGAGTATAGTTCAGGCATCATTTAGAATCTAAGTATAATGTACACTAGGAGTTTCCCTAGGTTTTCAGAGGGATTAGGATTTGTATGATTTGTAAATCATTGCAGTCTGTCTTTATTTATATTTTACACATGTCCAAACTTTTTTGGTAATAACAACGGTAATGACATCGTTTTCATTATTATTATTAAACACACTATATACAAACAAAAAACAAAATTGCATTTTAACAAGCATGTAAATTAACAACAGGGAAATACAGGTAAAAGTCAGTAATATATAGCATGCAAATAAAATTATACTTGTGCTTAAAATAATACCATTATAATTAAATTTTATCATCATTTGATTTGGGCGGATTATTTTTTAATATAATTACAGTTAGTATAAAGTCTTACTTTTGAAGGCTGACATCATTGTGGACGATGTGATGGCATCACAGTCATGACCTTCAGTTTTCTGTGCAGAGTCTTGTTTCCGTTTGCGGGAGCCTCCATCTGGGTGTGGAACAATTTAGCATTTATGCTAAGCATTTCTGACCAAAACACGTGCATATAAACTCTTAAAAAAAACATCTTTTTATTTGATACATTTTATGAAACTGGTACCACCGTAAAAACATTAAATCTGGTTACGTACTTAAAAAGCCATAAAGCCATTTGGCCAAGTAGCTAAACAGAAACTGTTTTGTACACCGGCTAGCATTTTAACTTCACAAGCATCCAACTAGCACATTACCTTAGAATACGTTTTGTTTGTTACAGAGTTAGAATTATAGTTCACGTCTATGCATATCATGTCTTTCTGGCAATTAAGGCAATCAACAATCTTTTTGTTTCCAAAATGCATTGAATGCATTTAGCAACAGTAGCAAATTTAGTAAACCATGCTTCTCAAAATGGCAGGTTGGTTTCAAAAATAAAAATTTTAATAATATGTTACCTTTCGCATTCATGACTTAAACACACTTTCTATCAATCTCGTGTAGTATATTCACGAGGTATTGGCGAGATTTCTGTCGCTGCAACAAGGACTGCTCGTAAGTTGAGTGCGATCCAGACACATCAATATTTCACATGGATGCTGTCCTTGTAAATGCCTTATTTATTTTGTGCCTTAATTAAATCTAAGACATCCATCATTTTTATAAATAAATTTCTATAAGAGTGACAATGCAAAATAATGACAATTAATAAATCAATACAGCCTTTAACTGGGAACTATAATTAATCTACGTAAGGTTTTCGTGCAGGCCCATACATTGGTTCTCTTTCCAGTGTGGGCCTTGCGCTGGACAAACACGTAAAAGCGCGGGGTGTTATGGGAAATGTATTTCGCGAGCTCAAGCGTCACACGTTCGTTTTCGCGTTCATCTAGTTTAAAACTCTCATTAAGGTGTTTATAATCCAGCTGAACGTTGCTTCTGTTTGGTCTTATTTTTAGTGGCATTCTTAACTATTGCTGTAGATTTTATGTATGTATAATTGTCAGTAAATATTACATTTAAATAATAGGAAGAAAGCGGATATACACCGGTTTAACCACACGAAGCAGCTTTTTGGATACTTAGTAACATGTGCCGTTATCAGCATTAAAACGCGCACACGTGGGTTCCTCGGCAGTGTAAGAATGAGCAAAACGAGTGACTGTAAAACGGCAACCAGGGGGCAACATTGCGGCGTTGTCACACAGAGTCGGTGTTTAGATCCGTGTTCTGCATCAAAAGTTTTAAAATATATATTTGCGCCCTACAACCGGCGTTCTTAAAGTACCCGTGCAGTGCGGCTTGGCGTATTAATCCGTGTCCTGCCGCCCTGTCACCGGCGATCGCGGCTGGGGGACTCGGCGCTGCGTGTGAAGGAGCCGCTGCTCCGGGCGAGGAGGGTCCTGCCCGTCGGGGGGCCGGGTCTGGGGGGCCGGGTCTGCAGCGCCGACGTGCGCAGCGAAGAGCGCCGCTCCAGAGTGCGGGCGGCATGCGACGCGCCCGGCTGCTCGCTGCCCCCCTCCGCAGATCCCGGTGCGCCGCCGCCGTGTGATGCGCCTTCGCGCTCCTGCAGCGCGGCACAGCGGCTTCTTTTGCCGGCTGGAGGGGAGCGACGGGCGTGCAGATCGGCGTGTCTGACGGGGCCGGGGCCGGGAGCGGGTGGGAGGCAGCGCCCGACCCCGCAGCCATGCAGAAGGAGGCGGCGCCGGAGCCGGACCGGGACCGGGACCCGGACCGCCAGTACTGCGAGCTTTGCGGGAAGATGGAGAACCTGCTGAAGTGCGGCCGCTGCCGCAGCTCCTTCTACTGCAGCAAGGAGCATCAGAAGGAGGACTGGAAGAACCACCGGCGCAACTGCAAGGAGGCCGACAGGAGCGGGGCTTCGCCCAAGCCCGAGCCGCAGCCGCGGTGCCCGGAGGAGAAAGAGGCACCGCAGGACAGCCCGACTGAGCCCGGGGAGTGCATCACCTGCGCCGGGGGTGCATCTGACAGGCAGAGCGGGGGCGGCACCAGCAAGGACAGCGGCACCAAAGCGAACGGGCGGACCAAGTCCCCCCCGCAGAAACTGGCCGCGGAGTATATCGTCCCGTGCATGAACAAGCACGGCATCTGCGTGCTGGACGACTTCCTGGGCGAGGAGACGGGCATGTCCGTCCTGCGGGACGTGACGGCGCTGCACGGCGCGGGCCGGTTCAGCGACGGCCAGCTGGTCAGCCAGAGGAGCGACTCCTCCAAAGACATCCGCGGCGACCAGATCACCTGGATCGAGGGCAGGGAGCCCGGCTGCGAGCGGATCAGCTTCCTGATGAGCCGCATGGACGAGCTGGTGCGGCACTGCGACGGCAAACTGGGAAGCTACAAAATAAACGGTAGGACCAAAGTAAGTAAGGCGCAGCCGGCAGGTCAACTTTGTTTCCGCGACTGTCACTCGATCCCGGCGCTGGGAACGTTTCCTTTATTCCCGTACTGCGGTTCCCCGTAGCCCGTGTCCCCCCCGGTTGTGCGTGTGACAACTTCGGGGTTTTCTAAACAAAAAACGCCCATTATAAAGTGGTTAAGGCGCAGGAATGCGCGGCGGAATATGACATTTATTTACATTCGCGTTATTTGCACAGGAAGCCGCTTCCGCGCTGTATTCTCCTCCGATGTTTTCATGTCAGCGCTGTCTGTTTATTATGTCTGGACATGTATTATTTAAACAGTATTTATTTGCAGAACATCAATGCTGGAGGAAATCGGAAATGTCTGCTTTTATGTTTCGACACAAAATCCTGATACATCTACCCCACAACACTATCCCCCGGGAAAAAAAGCCGGTATTTTTGGAGAGTTTACATTTTTAATATCTGTATAACGTGCAGAATTCACTGCAATGTGGATTTTAATCTAACATTAATTAGAGTACTATCCCCTATTCGCGCCTGGAGACCTGAACAATGTTGCCGTTTGCGTTTTATTCTTGCCTTTGTGCGCATTTTATGAGTGACCCTAAATTCTTCAATGGAAAATATATTCCCCTTTTGTTCTTTAATTATTATTGGCGCCCGCATTGTGTACTATACACGTGCGCCAATGCAAAGCGTCGGCTTAACGCAACCGTGCCACATTCTGACGGACTCTGCGATCGAAATGCAATTTATTTAAAAAAAGGCGGTCTGCATAGTTTTTGCCTCGGCCACGGACAGGTTGACGACCCTGCATATGTAAATACTCGTGAAAGCTGGCTTTTGGTGTGCAGTACTGGCGTTATGAAGTTTGTCTGTATCGCTTGAAGTAAAGGTGGAGTTTAACCCCTTTTTTTGTACTGTGCCCTTTTCACACTGCGGGTTTCGGTTTGCTTTCGCGGCTTCGCTCCCCTGCAGGATTACCGGCGCCTGGCCCTGGGTACCCGGCCAGTCTGTCCCCTCTGCCATCCCGATCGCATCGGAAGGGAGACATGTTAATATCCAGAGCAGGAGGCTCTGATTGGACAGTCAAAGCAGTAATTCTGTTAATTTAACCCCCCCCCCCCAGTGTTTTCCTGTGAAATTCACGCTCAGGGTGTATATGTCCATCTGGGCTTGATGCGGACCCTGAATGGTATGTCGTTTTACATTAGACTGTGGTCTTTCTTAAATGCATGGCCTCCACATATGTGCTGTTACTGCAGGGGGGGTGTGCTGGGAGCTGGGACAACTGTGCCACGCTGACTGCTGGATAAGGGCCGGGGGGAGGGGGGGGCACTGTGACTTGCACAAATTGAAGAGCCTGGCCCACATGGGGAGGGGGGGCCTTGTGCCAGCCGTGACTCTTAGGCAGGTCACTCTTACTCTCCCCCCATTTCTCTATCCATCCATCCATCCATCCATCCATCAAAGATGACCAAAGAACAGCAAGGTGCAGGTGGGGGGAGGGGGGTGGTACAGCACAATGCAGAGCAAGACAATTCACTGATTTCTGTCCTTTCAAATGTGGCGGGGTTACCATGGTGACCTCCTTCTCTCGAGCCGTCGCATCTGCGTAACCGCGAGGCAGGAGGGTCTCCTGTTTTGTCTTGCAGGCCGACGCGGTGCGATAGTGTAGTAGCTCCGCAGTGTGACCAGCGTGTGCCAGTGTGATGGACGCTCCGACGCCAGCCGCACCTGTCCGGTCTGCCTGCTCGCTCGCGCCACTGGCTGCCATCAGGGGATGAGGCCAAGTCAGCGGAATTTGCCAGATGCTCTGGGGTTTCCTCGGAGTCACTCACCTCACATGCTGATCATTAATCCCTAAAATGAACTGCAGGCTTTTTCTGAGGCCTTGGCTTTAAGTTCTGCCCCTGCTCTGTTCTTGTTGCTGCCCCCCCCCAGTTAATGCATGCTAAGCCCTAGTTGCCCTCTTTTGCTTTCCTGTGCCCGCCTGTATCCCAGGTCAGCGTGGATTTAGGAGGAAACGGCCAGCCGCCATCTTAAGTTTTTGTCCCAAATCCTTAGCGAGCTTTAGAGGATGACCCACTCATTGCCTGTGACGCCCCGCCCCTCGTCCCTCCAAATTTCTGTGAATCAGTCTCTAATGAGTGACTCATTTAAAAGCACCCAAATAGCGTTCTGACTGTCATGCACGTGCCATGTGTGCCTTAAGCCGCCAGTGGGTGTGGATTTTGAGAAGCCCGGGGTTTAGCCAGTTCTCCTGGCCTCTCGAGTTACGGCATTCAGATTTCTCAGACGCTTCTTTTTCTTTGTCCCGCCTTGTGTTCGGGTTGCGGTTTTAGGTAACGGGGTGGTGAAGCTCCTCCTTTTGGGATGCCCATGGCGTTGGATGTAACCTACATCATGCTTAAGTATGTGACCTCACTTTGTGGCTGGCCCCTACGGGCCCCGTGAGACATTAGCCGCTGGCTCTCGCCATTAAGGGGGTAACGTATTTGGGGGCGTCACAGGTGTTAATCCCTAAACGGCTTTACGGCAGCTTCTGCTGTCTGCGTCTGTCCTCCATGGTGCTCTGTATGGTCTAGTGTTTGCATAATTAAAGCCTGGTTGGTTCAAAACTATTACAAGGTCATCCTGGTACCAACCAATCATATGTCTATCCCAGATTAAGCTCAACATTTCATTGGTCCAGCAATGGCCGCAAGGTCAATTGGCTGCAGTGCAGTTTGTGCACTTTTTGTCTGTTTCTATTGTTTTTGTTCCACTGTATTACAGTAGGAAAGAGTATGCGGCTTGTCTAAACAGTGCCTTCCTGGGTAGCCCCCCGCACGGTATCCATTAGCCCTCCCTCCTCCAAGCCTTTTTGCATCATTTCTGAGTAGCGTCTCGTATCCCATTTAAAAGTTCTTCTGTTTCCGTTCCAAACATGAGGCCTGTGTCTTTGACAGCCGTTCCCCTCATCCAGCTGTGGATCTTGCTGGTCTTGCTGGGATTAATGGGTGGCCAGTTGAATTCGGGTCCTGCTCTATGATGACAGGAGCGACGGCTGTGTTGGGCCAGGCCCGGACCCCCCCTCCCACCTAGAAGGCGGTGCTCCGTGTCTGACCACCGAGGCATGCGTGTCCTCCGCTGGCTGGCCACGTGTGCTAAACGTGGCGTCTTGGTGAGGCTCCTCCACCTTGGGGGCTGAAGACGCTGTACCTAAAGTGCGGCCTGTGTGACTTCCCGGGGGGGGGCAGATGGACCAATGACAGCCCCCGCCAGCTCTCCACCCTCGCCACTCTCCCTGTCATTTTATTTGACGATACGGTAAATTACACCTCTTCGCAAAAGCTGTGGGGTTCCAGGACCTTTCCAATAGGCTTGTGCATATAGAGTTTTACTTGGGAGGGGGGTCTCTTTTGATTTGAGGCGGATGTTCGGCACGGCGCGGAGGTCCATCGCTTTGTTTTTAAGAGGGATGTAACCCCCCCTCCCAGATGCATTGTTTGCCTGTATATCTCTACCCCCGCCCCCCCCCCCCCACCGATTTCCATTGTCGGCACTTTATACAGAGATGCGTCTGTGCGTGTCTGGTCCAAACTGGCTGGAGGCTCTGCCTGGGGCGCGTCCACTGTACGATATGCGTGACCTGCCCCGCACCCCCCCAGCAGTACAAGGGAGCAGCTAACATTAGGTTTCATTAGGGGGGGGTCTCTCCAGTGGATCCCTGCTGGATAGATGTAAATACCCTTCAGGACACAGCAGGATCTCACGATTAAATATCTGTCTGGAGAAAGGCTCTCCTGTTTTTCAGGCTTCCAGTGCTTTGGGCAGAGACGTGAACTTTTCTCATTAAGACGACCTGTGATGACCAAATTCTTTTTGGGAGTCGCTTCTGTGACAACCCGGCCACCCCCCAACAGGAATTAAAACATTTTTCCAAGTTAAGTCAGAGGGTGAGGATGTGGAAGAAGCCCTCTAAGAACATGGCTGCCGTAGCTTAAAACTGAGAAATATCATAAAGGTGCAGGCTGGTTTTTCTGTATATAGGTCTGGTCCATTTCCCTCTCTCTCTCTCACACACACACACACACACACACACACACGGCCACTCGCCGTGTCACATGACCGCTACGGCTCAGCCTCCCCCTCCCAGGGTGTGTCTCGCGCAGGTCGACGCGGAGCACGTGCGCGGCAGCAGTTGGGGAATGGCGTCGGGAATGGTGCTCACCCGGGGGGGGGGGCTCCTCCCCTCCCCATCCCCGCCCCCAAAACTTAAAAGCTCCCTGACTGCTTTCCATTTGTTGAAAGGGAGAGAGAGAGAAAGAGAGAGTGCGGCGGATTCTTACGCGCCGTTTCCTAGGGAAACCAGACGAGAGGAACGCCACCATTGAACTTTCCGGATGGATTTCACTGAGGAGAGAGGCCCCCCTGCTCTTAGGGATGGGGGGTGATTTGTCCCCTTGTGCAGAGTGCCTCCCCCCATTAATATTCAGCTCATAGTGCCTCCCAAAATGGCTGCCTTCTCACGCTCCAGCACCCCCTGGGTGGGAGGGGTGTCAGGCTGTTGGAATTTTTGGCGGGAAGTGGGGATGGACCTGTTCTAAGGTCAGGCCACTCACTTGTCCAGTGAGCAAGTTAATGAGTCATTGGGGGGGGGTGGGGGGGGATTGTCAGCTGAGAGTACAAATTCCTGAGAGGGTTAGTGGGGTGACATTCCTTTTTGGAGTGGATTGGAGTGGAAGCTGAACAACAAAATAAATTCTGAGGTGGTTCCTGAGAAGGGGCTCGCCTCTCGCAGTCACGCAGCCCAGTCTGCCTGTACGGCCAGCAGCCTGTCTGTCTCCTGAGAAGGGGCTCGCCTCTCGCAGTCACGCAGCCCAGTCTGCCTGTACGGCCAGCAGCCTGTCTGTCTCCTGAG
>JAODKN010042736.1:0-20337 GCA_026774425.1 Petrocephalus zakoni
GTAAAGCACTTTGAATTACCTTTGTGTATGAAATGTGCTATATAAATAAACCTGCCTTGCCTTGCCTTGCCTTGCCTTGGTTCCCCGTGCCGGCAAAGCTGGTGAGTTAGCTTCCACTTTCTCGTTTGCTATGCTGATTGCTCAGCTGGGTGTACCTTGGGGTTCTGGTTAACATGGTGGGTCAGCGGTACTGTCCCTGAGTATGATCACCTACTCCACGCTACAACTCTGTGCTTGGCGCACTCACTCCCGGCTCGGAGAGACGGCATATACTTTGTGTAAGGAGTTTTTATATATACTTCCCCCATCTCAATTCCCACAATTTGAACTCTGAGACCCGAGTTGGCTAAAGTCTCGTTACGGAACTGGACTACATCAAGGAGCTCGTTGTCACACCTGCCGATCACCAGGGAGTGGAAAAACTTAGGCAAAGATGCCGATTTAAATATTCACTGTGCGCTCTTAAACTGTAGATCTTTAACTAGTAAAGCAAACTTCCTGAATGACCTGTCTACTGCAAAAAATCTGCTACTACTCGTTGAAACATAGAAAACTCTGAATGACAACTTACAACTGAACCTGCTCACCCCTCCTGGCTACAGCTATCTGTCTAAGCCCCGTTTAACAGGCAGAGGTGGTGGTTTTGCGATGGTCCATTGTGACAGCATTAATTTAAGTGTTGTTGACCTGCAAAATATATTATAGTTTGAATATTTGGTTTTTAAAATCACTGGCCATACTTTTCTGTACATGATTCTAATTTATAGATCACCAAACTCTTTTCTAACTTCTCCGATCTCAATGAACTGCTCACTCTTGTTTGTGGCATGTCTCCTGCAGTTATGCTACTTGGTGACATTAATATTCATATGGAGACTGATTGTCTGCTTGTGAACTGTGCTTGATACTGGATTGTTAATTTTCCAACCCATAGTCATACACTGGACCTTATTTGTTCCTCTGGTTTGCAAAATGTTGATGCTTCTGGCATTGTCTCTGGTATTTCATATCACAAATTGAATTCGGTTTTAATTACTCTCTGCCTAGAAAAAGTAAAAAAAAACTTATTACCTATCGCAAACTTAAGTCTATTAACCAGTCATCCTTTTCAGACTCTCTTCGTGTGTCTTGCCCCATGCAGATACTTCAAACTGCAGTTCTGGACACTCACGCACATGTTAAATCCATGCTAGTTCCTACTACTCACACCTCCTCCTGGTTCACACCAGAGCTCTGCACTATGAAACAGGCAGGCCGCCGTCTTGAGAGGCTGTGTAAGAAAACAGGTCTGACTGTCCATACCCTAGCCTATGTTGAACACCTGAAGATTTACAGATCTGCTCTCACGGCTGCCCGCTCATCATACTATTCCACTCTCATTAACAGTGCTTCATGCCGACCTAGAACACACTTTTCTACCATAAGTAAGCTCTGTCAGCCTCCTATTAAAACTACCACTGCTTCTGTTAAGCTGTGTAACTGATTTGTGACACAGAGTTTCAATTTTAGATTGAAAATATAAATATAAATATAAATATAAAATATATCAGTCCTTTTCTGCCAACCTTCACCCACCTCCTATGACAGCCTTCATACCACAATCTCCTGATCACTCGTTATCTGAATTTGTTCCCTCCTCTCCTGCTTCTATTACTCAGTTAATCGCAAAATCAAGTCCATCTACATGCCAATTGGACCCTGTCCCTACCACACTTGAAAAGATCTGTTCAGACACCCTTTCCGTACCCATTTCACATTTAAAATGTAAACTGTAGTTTTACTTCTGGTATTGTCCCATGTGAATTGAAAACTGTTACTATTATACCTGTTCTCAAAAAACAAACCTCTCAAAACATCTCAAGTACAGTTTTACAGAACAATCTCTAATCTGCCCTTTATGGCTAAGGTATTAGAAAAGGTTGTTGCCAGCAGAGGCTCCTGATGTCAGCCTCCGTAGTGGCCAAGCTGCTGTTAGCCTCTCGCTGGAAATCTCCTGCCCGGGCCGTTCCCTCAGTCTGGCAGTCCACCTTTCTTGATTTGCTTTTGCTGGAACTCTCTGCGGCCCAGATTAACAACTCATCTGGTTCTACGATCCAGGGCTGGCTCCATGATGTGCAGTTGGTCAGGGGCTGACTGCAGGTCATGTCTTGAGGCCGTATTCCTTGTTTTTTGTTTTGACTTTTACTTTTTTAATTTTGTCATTTTTTCATTGACATAAGCACGTTATTTCCTTTTCCCTCAGTTTTTAGCTGCGCTCTCCATGGCTGGTGTGCCGGTGACCTCTACCACTGTTGGTCCTTTGTTCTTTTTCTTTTGGGGGGAAGTCTCATGGTGTGTTGGGGGGGGGTTATGGTGTGTGTTCTGTTCTGTCATGTTCTTTGTTGATAATTCTTTAATAAAAATTTGATCACAAGAAACAAAAAGGGTTGTTGCTGTTCAACTAACTGATCACTTAAACTCATGTAATTTGTATGAGCCATTTCAGTCAGTATTCAGAACCCTACATAGCACAGAAACTGCTTTAATTAAGGTCACAAATGATCTCCTCATGGCTGCAGATTCTGGAAAGACCAGCATTCTCCTCCTCCTTGACTTAAGCTCTGCATTTGACACTGTCAACCATAAAATCCTTCTATCCAGCCGTTCTGATATTGGTATTACTCGTGCTGCTCTTATTTGGTTTACATCATACCTCAGTGACTGACAGTATTTTGTTTCCATTGAGTCACACAAATCTGTTACTGCCCCTCTCACTCAGGGTGTCCCCCAGGAATCAGTTCTAGGTCCAGCTCACTTCACCATCTATATGCTTTCATTAGGTCAAATCTTACGTCACTATGGTCTCAGTTTCATTGCTATGCTGATGACACTCAGTTATATATATGTAAGTGCTGACACAAATACATCCATACCACCATCTTCACTCACTGACTGCCTCAATGAAATCAAACATTGGATGACTCGCAACTTTTTGCAGCTTAACGCTGATAAAACTGAGGTTCTTCTGGTTGGTACTAGATCATTTCTGTCCACTCTGCCTAAGTTAAAGATCAATGTAAATGGAGTTTTAGTAGAACCATCACCTACAGTCCACAACTTGGGCATCATTTTTGATCAATTAATCAGCTTTCTGTCACATGTTATCTCACTGGTACAGATTGCATTCTTTCAAATTTTACTAATTACCTACAAAGCTCTCCATGGACTTGCCCCTCAATATCTGGCTGAAACTGCAGCCATGACTGGCTTCATTAGGAAAAGCACTGAGGATGTACAGTAACTGTCTCCAGGAGGGTCATCACAAGAGAAAATCAGAAACCCTGGATGACTACTGAGGTCCGGACGATGCTGAAAGCCCATGATGCTGCCTTCAGATCCGGTGACAAGGTTACCCTCCGTACTGCGCCAGCCAGTCTGACCAAAGCAATCAAAAAAGCCAAGCTTGCTTATGCCCAAAATATCCAAAGCCACTTTCATAACACCAGAGACACTCGTAATATGTGGAAGGGCATACAAGCTATTATGGACTATAAACCATCACCTTCCACTTGTGACAGCGATGCTACTCTCCTAGACACCCTGAACACCTTCTACACACGTTTTGATGCAATAAACTGCGAACCCGCATTGAAATCCTCCTCTCCCTGATGAGCAGGTAATCTGCCTGACCACAGCCACAGTGAAACACATTCTATCCAGAATGAATCCACGGAAAGCTGCGGGTCCAGATAACATCCCGGGGCAAGTGCTTAAGGAGTGTGCTGACCAGCTGGCCGTCATCCTCACCGACAGATTCAACACCTCCCTGACTCAGGCCATTGTTCCAGCGTGCTTCAAGACCACAACTATCATACCAGTCCCAAAGAAATCAGCGGTGACCTGCCTTAATGACTACCGTCCTGTGGCCCTCACTCCGGCCCTCCCACCATGAAGTGCTTTGAAAGACTGGTCATGAATCATATCAAAGCCACCCTACCCAGCACTCTGGACCCCCTCTAGTTCGCCTGCTGCCCTAATCGGTCAACTGATGATGAAATATCCACTGTGCTTCACCTGTGGTTAACGCACCTGGAAAAGAGAGGTTCTCACATAAGAATGCTGTTCATAGACTTCAGCTCAGCTTTTAACACCATTATCCCTCAGAGAATGTCTCTCAAACTGAGCGGGCTGGGTCTCAGCACCCCCCTGGTGAACTGGGTACTAGATTTCTTGACTGACAGGCAACAGTCAGTCAGAATCAGGACACCAACACCTCCAACAACATCATCCTGAGCACAGTTGTACCACAGGGCTGTGTCCTCAGTCCACTGCTATTCATACTTCTGACCTACTACTGCACAGCAGAGACTAGCTCAAACCAGATCATCAAGTTTTTCGATGACATGACTGTGGTGGGCCTAATAAAGAATGATGACATTTCTGCATACATGGAGGTGGTGGCAAGAGTGGCTCAGTGGTGTAAGAGCAACAACCTCTCTCTAAATGTAGACAAAACCAAAGAAATGATCATCAATTTCAGAAGATCCAGCACTGTTCACTCACCTCTCACCATCGACGGCGCTGTGGTTGAGATGATGAAGAACACCAAGTTCCTGGGTGTCCACTTCACCGAGGACCTCTCCTGGTCCATCAATTCCACCTCCATAGCCAAGAGGGCTTGACAGTGTCTGCACTTCTTGCGGAGGCTGAAGAGAGTGAGCTTCCCCTGACCGATCCTTACCACATTCTGTATCAGCACCATCGAAAGCCTGCTCCGGAGCTGCATCACTGCACTGGTACAGGAACTGTAACGTCTTGGACCGTAACATGCTGCAGCAGATAGTGAGAGCAGCTGAGAAGATCATCAGGGTGCACCTACCCTCCCCCCCTCCCCCAAAAGAATTTTTCCAGACCCGCAGCTACAACAGACTTAGAGGGCCAACAGAACCCAAATCCCTGATTTTTATCTTACAATCATGCAAAGTTCACTCGCTTGTAAATATATATGAGGTCAATATATATATCTACCGTCTTGGAAGTAAGTCTATTACGTATTTATATTTTGCTAGATTAAATTACATTCATGTGTTGTATGATTGCATTGAATTGCTTCAAATTGAAATATTTAAATTTGCATTACTGTCATTCCAATTCAGCATCTTACAGTCAATTCAAAATCCAATTAATGACTGGAATGGGGCATAATTCATGAATTCCGGACAAACCATGTATGCTAAATAATGTGTAACCAATCAAAGTCAACCTAATACAACGGCCAGGAAGCCAAGTTGCTTGTCTAACTGCTGTTTTGTGGCTGGCCATGAACCCCATGGACCCTCTCAGTAATTAACAATTCATAAAGAAATACAGGCTGGCCTGTGATGAAATAATGAGCCTTCTTAGTCTGGTGCAGGATAAATTGAAAAGATGAACACACTGGAATTTTGCCCTCATTGCACTGTGCCACTTCTCTCTGCCTTTACAGCAGTGGTGAATTCCTGCAGACCTACAAATGCACATGGGCTCAGCAAGGCCACTGTGTCCTGCATCTGTGCATGCATTAATCACATTTTTGTTGTGCCGTGTGCACAACTACATACAATGTCCAGCGGGAGGGGATGCCTTGCATGACACTAAAATTGGTTTTCGTGCCACTGCTGGCATACCTGGCATTTTACATGCAGTGGATGGAAATCTCAACCCTAGCTATATTTTGACAATCTACACCTGTAAAAAAATGTTCTTGACACTATATGTCCATGCAGGTGACATGCAACCATCAAGGACATTTTACATACATTGTCTCCAAGTCACCTGGCGAAAATCATCGTGCACGTGATGCTTCTATCTAGTCTAACTTTGGAGTGTCAGATGGCAAAGGATGGATTTTCTGGTGGCTGGTTATTGGGAGGAACCAGTCATCCTCTTTGTGAATACCTGCTAACTCCAGTGTTGAATCCCCAAACCGTGGCTGAGAAGAGGTATAACACCACACACCAAAGAACACACACTGCTGTAGAGTGTGCTTTAGTCATGTGGAAGATTCAGGTGCCTACACAAGTTCTTGGAAGTTGTAAAATTTCCCCCTGAATGTTGTAGTGCTGTTTTGTGTGTATTTTGCTGCACAGCATTGCAGTAATTATTATATAGAAATATATTTTTGGCCACCTCCTCTGTAAGTCGTTTTAAGGCTTCTTTTGAGAAATGTTACTTCCTTTCCTCTTTGTTAGTTTTTTTACAAGGAAGCAGCATCCTATTTTGAGATTTTTATATTTTCAACAAACAGGTTAATTTATTTTGGTGTCTTTTTGGTTGCTTTGGTGCTTTGGTTGCTTTTATTGATTTTATAATAATTTTATAATATTCTTACATTTGCCTATGCCAGAGATTCCAATAATATAACACATTTCACCATTGAAATACGTGGGATCGATGTTCCTGTTATCGATAGTCCTTTCTTACATGGAGGCGGGAGAGGAGCCAACAAAGTACTAGTTAGAGATCGTTCGTTATTTCTGAAATAATGAAGGGTTTTTGAAAAGCCACGTGGACCTCGCTCGTTATTTTCCTAATAGTACTAGAGTTAGTCAGTGTTCCTAATCTAGCTTCCCCTAGCAAGGCCTTGGTAAACCTATAGGGGTCTTTAATTAACTGAGCCCTCTTGGCCCCTCTCTCATTCCTCTGCT
Organism: Petrocephalus zakoni; assembly: GCA_026774425.1. Taxonomy (NCBI): domain Eukaryota; kingdom Metazoa; phylum Chordata; class Actinopteri; order Osteoglossiformes; family Mormyridae; genus Petrocephalus; species Petrocephalus zakoni. The sequence goes on from JAODKN010042736.1 coordinate 6,666, forward strand.
TCCGCGTCTGCTCCGCCTTCCTCAGCCTGCGAAGCCGGTCTCGGAGTCCAGATGTTAGGTCTTTGATCCCTTGTTTTTCCCCTTCTGCAGCTTTCCTGAACTGCCTGGAGAGTATCCTGATCTCTTTCCGCAAGCTCTGGATCTCCTTCTCCCTCCGATTCAGCTGCCTTGCCTGTGGACTGATGGTCTTTCTCTCCTTAATGCCAAACCGCTCCCTGGCCATATTGTATGTAATTGCAGTCATCGACTCTATTTTCCACTCCACTGTCCCTGCCAGAGCGACGTCCAGGATCTTGTTCAGATCCTCATCCAGCTGCTGCCACTCTTTGTTGCTGTTCATCCTGGGCCATCTCACCCTTTCTTTTACAGGTTGGAGTTGTCGGGAGGCATCAGAGTTGACCATTGTATGGGTCTGGGACAAAGCCGTTGCCAAGAGATCTTCAGTGCTGTGGGGTGCTTCCTACCTGGGGATCTCCTGCGTCTGATGTTGTGTCGCCACCCTGTGCTGCAATGAAGTTGCCTCTTCTCCACACTTGGTCTTGGCATGATGTATCTTCAGCCCTCTGGTGTTCTTACATATCTTGCCGCATCGGCATCTGGCCTCTGGTGCCTTCCCTGTCAGTGTGGTTTGCCTTCTCGTTAGTAAATTGGTGTTGTGCCATCACTACTCAGAACATTTTAATAATTGAATATCCAAAGCACGTCATGTACAGAGATACTCTTTTTATTCCTATGGCGTAGTATTGCAACTGTTTCCCATCATCAGCATCTTTACTGGTTGGTAAGTGTATGTCATATAAACTGCTTAAAATAAGTGATTGATCTTCAACTAGGGACAGAATTATCCTGTAAAATCCTATCATCCACATGAAGCATGCATATTTTTATTCAGTCAAAATGCAGTCCTTTAAATATATACATGTTCTTAACATGCACATACTGTCCAAGTCAAAACCGGCCTATTTTCAGCAGCAGTAAAAGCACAGAAAAATATCATCTTTTCAGAATCTTCCCAAAGTAAGACCATTTTTTACAGCTGATATGCATTTTTAAAAAAAAATTCTACTTAAGGTGAATTCTGACACAGTCTGGGTCAAATAAACGAGAGAGGATCAAAAATGGTCATTGGGAGAAACATGAAACTTCTGTCATGGCTTCTGTCATGCTCAGCCCCGCCCTGCGTGTCTTTTCCCCAGTGTTTCCCTCAGGCGTGGCTTAATTACCCACACCTGAGTCCTGTTTAGCTTTGCCTTGCGTTTATATCCCCTTGTTAACCCAGCACACCTGCCTGGTGTTTGTTCCCTGATGTCCTGCCCTTTTTTAGTTAGTCTGAGTCCTGTTACCCCTGTCGGTTGTTGTCAGATGCTGTCAGTTGTTTTCGGCTCCTGTGTTTCCCTGATTCCCCCAATAAACGCCCGCATTTAAAATTTGTCCCAAACTGAGAACGCCCATTCACAGCCTCCTAAACATCATATATTTTACAAAAAAAACAAATAAAAAAGTCAAATATAATATGTCAGTTTGCACAGACACAATAATTCCCTGTCAAATAAAAAGGTACTATTTTCTTGGGATTTAAGTGTGGTAAAAGTCTATTCAAAGGCTGAGCTAGGCTTTGGTGGTATAATGGTAATACTGTAAACTGCAGAATTTTGGGTAAATTCATTTTTGGGCCCTTAGCAAGCACCCCGCCTCCCCGGTCATTCTTGAAAAGACAAAAAAACAGCCATTAAACCTGATTACAATGCCAACAAAGGATAATCTTAATAAAGTCTTGGACACATACAGCTACAAGAGGAAGACTGGTTGGATCTTTGCCATATTCTACATAATTGATATTTTGATTGAAGATTCACCTACAACTCCTCTTTGATATTCAGTGAGCTAAACCTCAGTTGAGATAGAAGAAAAAACAGGAGGAGGCTGTTTTGGGAAGGGGCTTGGAAAAGAAATAATGCCCTCCTCATACCAAGATGGCAGCACATTCCCCATACGGCATCCACTGTAGCACTATAATATTGTGTGGGAAATTTACATGTTTGTGTTGATTGTGCTACTTAAATGCTAACAGAAAAGTATTATTTCCATCTTTTTGGTATGTAAAATGCAAATTGCACTTGAAATGTTTGTTTATGAATTCTTAGACATTTTTGGTTGCTTTCTGAAGTAAGTATTTAAAATAAGCAAAAAAATAATCTCTTTGTTATAACCTCTCTAGGGAGAGATCATAATATAAACATTGTGACTGGCGCTTTCTGCTCTGATTTTACTCAAATGTCAAACCAAAAGAGACCGTGCAGTGTTTAATTATGTATAACAAATGGAGTTTTATTTTAATAAAGGGAAACCAAGTGCTTAGGGGTTAATTAAGCTAAACTAAACAAAATAAAACTCAGTAGTACATAACCATAACTCCCTTTTCTAAACAAAAAATGATAAAAAGGGAATATAAATATACAAACACCTCTCCGTCTATAATCAGAAGTTTTGGGTCTGATAGCGGAGAGTGGTCAGATAGCCTCCGATGGAAGATTGCCCCCATCGTGATGCAGTACAAAGCAAAAGAATTACATCGATAATTCTTATTCTGACAAATAATAATACATTATAAAGGTGTTGTGATGCATTGTAAACATGACTGTAATGTCATGCCTTTTTATAAATATTTATAGCCATGATTATAATGCTTCATGGATGCATGTGTTCATATATTCATAATATGTGTCATGCCTTGCCTTCCTGACCCTCTCATTTTCTCCCTAGTGTGGCTAATGAACCATGCTTGTCACTTGTACAACAGAGTTGTCCCAGGGCCCTTTACAGTACATGGGTGTGTTGAAATGCATTGCTATATGCCAGACAAAACAGAGTGGAACAGAGAAAATTAAATACATAGAATGAAAGAAAGACAGAAGAAAAAGAAAAGAAAAAGCCAAATGACAATGGCGGAGAGGAACCAAAAACTCCCAAACAGGGAGAAAAAAAACCTCGGGGGTCCAAGGTCAACTAGCTACCCAACCCCCCTGGGCATGCTAACATTACAGAAAGCGAAAGAGTGAGCATGTTTGCTCAGAGTGAGAACTGTTGTTGGGTGCAAGCCCTTGAAGGCTGCCCCGGCGATGTTTTAGGTCATAGGCCGTATTCACGACTTCACCCCATTCTGGGGACTGGACCAGGATTCCAGCTCTGACGGTCCCCACCCCGGGTACCATCCGGACATGTGGGAAGGAAAATGGCATGGATGGTCAGAATACGCACTGACACCCTAATGGATAGGAATAATTGGCAAGACATGGCATGTACAGCAACACCAGTGGCCATAGTTAAGTTGTGTTATGTGTTAGGTTATTGGTCAGCTAAACTGAAGTAATATGTATTCAGACAAGATTCAAAGACTGAGACCGATTCGGCATTCCGAACAAAAGCTGGCAAACTATTCCACAATATGGGGGCCCTGTAATAGAATGCTCTACTGCCAACTGTTGCTTTATTTATATGTGGCACAACAAGGAGACCTGCATTCTGTGATCTAAGTGCGCAATGTGGCTTGTAAGCTTGGAGTAATTCAGTTAGGTAGGTAGGTACTAAACCTTTCAGTGCCTTATATGCAAGTAGGAGAACTTTGAATGCAGTCCTGTACCTTACAGGTAGCCAGTGCAGGGAACTAAGAGCAGGAGTTATGTGATCAAACTTCCTGTTCCTGGTCACAATTCGAGCTGCTGCATTTTTATTACGTTGCAAGGTATTTATTGTACGGTGTGTGCTCCCAGATAATAAAGCATTACAATAGTCTAACCTAGTATATACAAACGCATGTATCAATTTCTCAGTGTCGCCAACCAACAGTAGTTGCCCATCATGTTGGGATTAAAGTGGCCTTGATATCTTGTTTCCATGAGCGAAATATCTTGATGTAATCTCTCTCCATGTTGATTGCTTACATCACCCAGATTTGGTGCTAAGAAATCCAGATGGGAGTGGCTACCGTGTTTCTGATATACTGTGAGCATGTTGTTAACGAGTTCAACATAGTTTTCAGCTCGCTCGTTTCCCAGAAAGTTTTGCACTACTAACACAAATGCATCCCAAGCAGCAAGTTCAAGTGGGTCGAGTAATGTTCTGAAAGTGGTATCACGAATGACTTTGTGAATTTTGGGTCCGACAAAAATTCCTGCCTTCAGTTTGGCATCAGTTTTTCTTGATCCAAATTTCTCCCGTAGGCACTGAAAAGCATTTCCATCACGATCCATTGATACAACAACATTTTTCATAAGGTCCAGTTTTATATGGAGTGGAGGAAGGTAAACTTTCTGTGGATCAACCAATGACTTATTCTGTACATTGTACTGGCCAACTGTGTGTTCAGTTCTAGGAGGCCAGTGTCTTTGTTGGTAATAATTTTTGTCATCACGTCTATTCCACACGCACAAGAAGCACATATGCTATTGATGTCAGCAGTCAAACAATAGATTCCTAAGGTCTTCACGCATATAAGCTATTATGCATGAATTTCTGTATAACTTAAGATACAGATGGAATCAGCGCACTCAATTTAGTATAAAACAGCTCTTTTTACTCTGGTAGCAAAATCTTTGTTGTCCAGTGTAATCAATATTATGTTTTCTTGTGATGTTACCTAACAGCAGCATGTAGAGAGAAGACAGTAAAGGGCCAAGATCTGATCCCTGTGGTACTCCGTATTTAACTGATGACATAGACGATGGAGTACAGTTATTCAACACTTGTACATATTGATAGCAATTAGTCAAATCGCCATTCCATACAACCCAACATCAAATTTAAGTCTGTGTAATAGAGTAAGATGGTCAGCCGTCAAAAGCTACACTAAGGTCCAAGAGCAATAGCACAGTCACACTGTCAGCATCAGTTGCCATTGAAATGTCATTTATGAATTTAGTTGAGGCAGTTTCAGTACTGTGTCCTGGGCAAAAGCCTGATGGGAATCTATCCTGTATGTTATGCGTCTCCAAGTATACAGTAACTGAAGTTGGGCAGCAACTATCTTCTCTAGAACTTTTAACAAAAATGGTACATTGGAAACGTCTGTAGTTGTTGAGCTCCTGAGGATCCAAATATGGCTTCTTCTAATGGTCTGATTACTGCTACTTTAAATTAGTCAGGCGCAACACCTGATGACAGGGATGCATTCATTATGGCAGTTATAGGTCTTGCCAGAGGTCCCAGAGATTCTTTAAGAAGCTTGGTGGGGATTGGGTCCAGTGGGCACGTGGTTGATTTGGTTTTAGTTATTATATTTATCAGCTCCTGTTCATTAATTAATTCAAAAGCATTAAGGGTGCGCCCACGTTCTGTTTGCGTGATAGTTAATTGTGAGCCCTTGAAGCCTATTGTTTGCAATTTTATCATTTAAGAAGTTCATAAAAAGTTCAGTATCAATATTACTCGGTAGCACATGTTCAGCCTTATTCGTTAGATGAGCTATAGTCTTAAAAAGGTAGCATGGATTGTTTGTGAAAACCTCTAAACCTGTAAACTTCCATTTGCACTCCAATCTACGACACTCCTGTTTGTAAGAGCGTGTATGATCATTAAACCAGGGAGTGTCTGGTGATTTTAGCGACTTTATTTTTCAAAGGTGCTGTATCATCTAAAATCTGACTAACCACTGTGTTAAGTGTGATATGATGACATCTGTACTAGACATGAAATTCACATTACTTACTGCATTTATAAATCGTAGGGAATTTAGGTGATATATTGTAATAATCTTCTCCACTATAGTTGCAGAGGGTAGCTGAATCATGAAGGTGATTAGAAAATGGTCGGAGACGGACTCGTTCAATGTACAGACTGATATATGATGAATAGAAACTCCGTGAGTTATAGCCAAATCTAACATATGATTGTGAACATGTGTTGGTCTCGTTACATGCTGATAATATTCAACCAGGAGTCCAGGAGGGACAGGAAACTTTTACTAAAGGCATTTGTCTCTGCGTCCACATATATATTGAAGTCTCCAAGTGTTATAATATTATCTAAATTAACAACTAAGTCAGTCAGAAATGGGATGTTTCTGTTATCCCCATCTGGAAAGGGAAGGGTGATCGCCTGGATTGCAGCAATTACAGGGGCATAACACTGCTCTTTGTGCTGGGTATGGTCCTTGCTAGGGTCATCCTTAATAGGATCCGTGATCACTTGCTTGTCTACCAGTGACCGGAGGAGTCCGGTTTTACACCTAAGAAGTCTACCATCGACCCCATACTGGCACTGAGGGTCCTCATTGAGCCTAAGTTATAATGTTGTACATCCTGAGACTTCGGAGGATGCCCTGAAGTTGTTGGGCGTCATGGCTGGCCTGTACACAGGTACTGTTAGTGCTGTGTGGAGTGAAGAGAGAACCTCTATGTTCTTTCCAGTTGATTCTGGGGTTCGTCGGGGGTGTTTTCTTGCTCCTACTCTGTTCAATGCTTGCATGGACTGGGTGTTAGGCAGGGCTGTGGGGTTCATTAGTTTCAGGGCTTTGGTTGGCAAAGAAAGATTTACTGATCTTGACTTCACTGACGATGCTGTGATCTTTGCGTTGTCAATGGAGGCTCTGAACAGGGTTCTTGAGAGACTGAGCGAGGAGTCTGAGTGTCTGGGTTGTCTTGCAAGTTTCCTGGGTAAAAACTAAGATCCAGGCTTTTAATGACCTCTTAGGCACAGCCATCAGCAGTGTGTCTGTTTGTGGGAAGAATGGCGACCGCGTCGAGAGGATCACTTACCTCGGCAGCGACATTCATTTATGTCTCTGTGCTCAAATGCAATGCAAAAATTAGGACTATGACAGCTAGGGTGTGACAGTAAATCAGCAAGGGTTTTCTCTAGTCATTACAATATTAATAATTCATTTATTATATTTTCCATAACCATGAAATATTATTAGTTAAATAAGGAGGGCTATTAAACAAGGGTTAGGGTTAATAACAAAATAACAATATGGAATTATTTAAGACGGGTACAGCAGAGAATAGAACAGCTCTCTCAGTACGTACATTTCTATCCTTAGTTTTATGATACAAATAAAGACGTGTCCCTGATTTATTGAGGAAGGTGCAAACCAGGCAGATTTAAAAATACATTTTATGTGTGTGCCTAGCAGAGAAGCTGGAATTGTCGATGTGGATGGGGGTGGGGCTCTACAAGTATTCCAGTGGGCCTAGTCGCCGATAACAACAATGTTCAATCGGGCTAGGTTGATGATGACAGAAATATAGTATTTAAATGTACAGTACCTATAAGGAGGATAGAGGAGTAATTTTCCAAGAATTGGAAATCAACAAACCCGTCCCCCCTACCTCATTTATCAAACTCAGCATAAATTTCATTGTGAAAACATGCATTCACACAAAAAGAAAAAATGTTCAAGCACAAAAAAAATTGTCTTGATCAAACTTGATTTTCCCCTTGATCAATGTACTTACATGACGAGCCTGAAAGCCTGTCCAGTTGCCACCTACAGAAGAACATAAATGGTCAAAACAAATTAAACACATGCTCATGTAATATGAAAATCATGCCTTTCTGGTTGTGAAATCTAATGATTGCAGCTGTTTGTAAAAAAGAAAGAAGAGAAGAGTTAGAGGCACAATAAAAATTAATTTATCACAAGCCAGTTTATTTAGTTTAGTACAATTGTTTATTTATTACATCTTTAAATATTGTAGAGCTATTTCTAAGTTTTGCACTATTTTGCACATTCAGATTGCCAAATGCCAAACTGTTGCGTACACCCTCCCCCCCAAGTTTCTGTAAATATATTTTTTCCTGTCAAATCCAAGTCTTGCATGTGTGTGCAACTTAAATGATAAATGGGGCCCCATGTTTCTGTGAGAGCTAGGATGTGAAGTGTTGAATGCAGTCGCAGAGTTGGTAACGGCTGGACTGGTAGTTCTGCAGTCCGCTAATAAGGGGGGTGCAGCCACAGGTTGTAGAGACACTGTATAAGATATGAGGCCTGATTGTCCTTGTGAAATGATGGCAAAAAAACTGTTGCGAGCAGGCAACGGAAATAAACTGGAAGCACATACTGAAAAAGTAAGGGGGAGAGGGTCAGTGCTTATATACCATCTAAGTGGATGAAAACGTCATTTTAATTCTTGCTCAGTGTACGTGCACAGATAGACTTGCTGGTCTTTACACAAGAAGAGTCTTCACACAACAGATGCTGCACACGGCTGATGCTTCAGCAGAGCTGAACTGCTAATAATGGGCCTTGCTTACAACTGAGGCCAGCAATTCAACTCACAAGACAAAGGCAGAGGGAGTGGCCTCAGAGTACCTTAGTACAGATCACCAGATACAATGCAAAAACAGCTACTAATCAAACAATTACCAAAGCTTCCAAACAGAACAGACGCTTTGAAAAAGTACAAACAAAAAAAATTCATTGCTAGGTCTCAGGAGGATATAGATCTTACTTATCTTTCTTCTTAAGAAAATATTTTGTATTTATTTGTAGGTTGTACTGCAGTGTTATTTTCTGCAATGTTATTTTTCCTTTGTTTTTGAAAACGAAGTTTATCTGTAGTATAAATGTGTGTATCTGGGCATGTATGTTCAAGAAGTACATGCATATTTCCCTAAATTTCCAAATATGTCATCCTGCACATCCACACAAAATTTGAGGATAACACTTGGGCCTGTACCTGCTTGACCAGGACCATGAGGAAGAAACCCAGAATGGGGCGCCAGCCCATCAGAAGGCAAACACATCATTCACAACTATGGACAATTTCGTAACTCCAATCATTTCAGCATGTTTTTGGACTGTGAAGTGAACCAGGCATATTTAGAGGAAACCCCACGACGACATACAGATGAAGCCAGGGAAAAGACATGAGCCGTCATCCGAGAGGTGTAATAACAGCGCTAACCACCATGCCACTGCACTGTAATTCTTGGGCCGTTATTAAAAAGCAAAATTAATGGCAAAATTAAGTTTAAGTGCTACTGTGTGAACCATGGTCACAAAGACATCTAACATCTGAGTAAGGCTGCTTGCTGAGACAAAGATACGTGGCAAACCAAGCCAAGATAGATCCACAGGGATCCATAGATAACTTCATAATGCATTATAATGGCTGGTATATGCATAAAGTATGCTTTACATATACATATATATATATATATATATATGCTGCATTATAAAGGTATCTATAGTGCATTATAGATGACAGCTTCATATAGTTCATAACGCATAATACACATATAATGTGCTAAGCCTTCTTTATGACTGTGTTACAATGAATTATAAGAACAGTTACTACACTTTATGAATATAGGCTTCATTGAAAATGTTACCACTAAAGTTATAGTGTACACTAACAAATATTAAAAACACAAATATTTATGTATGTTTTTATGTGATACAAATCTTTTTCAGCATTGTTTATATATATTTGGCTTTGGTGTCATCTGTGAGTTTATGTGATTTCCAAAAATATTCCCATTAAATTGCTAATTCATGGCCAACTTGCAAATAACCGAAATGGTGAATATCAAATTCATGAATCTGGAGCGACTGTTATGTTGCTTAAAATATGGCTGCTGTCCTTGATTCTTAGTAGGTAATTTGGCCATATTTACATATAAAGATGAAATGGCATAAATGCTGGGGGCACTTCTTGGGAGAAAAGAATAAGGTGCCTCTTTATGCAAGCATATGCAAGCCTTTTCACGATGCATTCATTACAAAAGGCATGGAGGAGGCTGCGGGGGAGGGGCCAAAAGCCAGCTTCATGAGGAAGACAAAGATATACTCTAGGTTAACTGTAAGCACCCAGGCAGACAGAAACAAAGGGCACCAAGACTGCATGGCAGTGTTCTCCATTTCATTTGCGTGAACAGGAGAGGGAGCGATGAGAGAGAAAGCGTGAAACAGAACAGAAGGTGATGGGAGGGCTTATGTGCATGGATGAAGGAGGGGCAACCGAGAAAAGAGAAAAGAGGAGGGGGCAGCTGCTTTGGAGTATGCAGAGAGTGAAAGAGAGAGAGAGAAAAAGAGAGAGAGGCAGTGTTGACTGCTGTATTGGGAGGACACATCCTAATGCGACACAGCTATAGCTTTACCAAATCATCTCATACAGAGGGAGCAAGTAAGCAAGAAAGTAAGAAGGAGAGGGAAAGAAAAACAGCGATCAGTAGAAGAAATCACAGAAGCCTGTATAATTTAAAAAACACTCCATGTGGTCCCCTTTATTCCAGGACCTTCATGAGAACAGCATCATCACCCTGCCCCCTGCGCATGATTGTCAGTCAGCACGCCTTGTGTATTCTTCCTCGCCCAGGATTTAAAACAGCACTGTGGCCACGTTTCTGCTTTCATCTGCTGTATAAGGTCAGTGTGCACGCTCTAAAATCATTTTACTTAAGTTTTCTCTTCTCAAATGTCCATTGTTTGCAAAATAAGGTTTATAGCTATGGATGAATTTCATAATGCGGGCTGGGAGACATACGTGTCTATGTGTGTGTGTGTGTGGGGGGGGGGGGGGTGGAATCGTGATTCAGCAAAAATGGGGGTAACACCCACACTCCCCACTTGCAATGCCCCTGTTTGGCTACACTTAATAATACACATAATAATAATAATATGGTATGATGCCTGTAGGTAGTATTATATAGGAGCTGTTCAGTAGTCATAGCTTGTAGGAATCTGGAGAAGGTGCTTGTATGCCTCTCACACATGAGGCAAATCATTATTATTGTGGTTTTGTAGCAGGAGTGAGTTCTGCACTGATGTACAGAGCATTACTCTAAAGGCACAGTAGACTGAAAACGAGATTCAAGTCGAGCTGCAATTTGCAGACCTGTGGGGGCCAGCTCGCACCTCCTCCTTGGATGTGAGGGAAATATATCAAGCACTTGAAGGCTGTCAGATACCGCACAAAAGAGACATCTGTGGGAACTCTGAAACCCTTTCATCATTTCAATTTCTATTCTTTTTTTCCATTGTCACAGCATTCTGTTGTTTGTATTGCTGTGCTGGTGGAATTCAGTGGAATATATAAATGTACAAATAATGGTGGAAACTTTGGTGGTGTCACAGCTCATTGGGTTGGGTTTAGCTTTTGTGAATTATCTAGGGATGTCCCAATCCATTCAATATTTGTGTCAGCTGATTCCAATCTCGATCTGATCTTCTAATAAGTATTAAAATATACATACAAGCAGAGGTGGGTAATCCAGGTCCAAAGAGTAAAAATGTAGACCAGGATTTTGTTTCAACCAACTAGTTGAACGCTCTGTGACTGAGACTCTTAATACTCAACTGGTTGATTGAAACAAAATCCTAGTCCACCTCATTACCCACCTCTGCATACAAGTAACAGTAGGCGACAGTACTTCCTTCATGTGACTAAGGCTACGTCCACACTAATACGGTTTCATTTAGAAACGCAAAAAATTTCTTCTGATTTGTCCTGCCGTCCACAGTCCCGTGAGTCTTTTTTTTCTCAGATGCGGAGAAAATTTTCAGCGCTATCCGACAGCTATTCTTTCTGCCAGCGCATCAGTGTGGACGCTCGTAGACATCATTATTTTTTTGCACGCTACGCTACAGTACTGTGATATTCTGCTTTTGCTAAATAAAACGCGTTCATTGAAACAGGTTTGTGTGTGAGATTAATCAAGCTAAACTTTTTGAAAAACTGAACTTCATTGCAAAACAAAGTCAAAATAAATAATTAAATATATATACTTTGCCACCTCTGGAATTCTAAAAAACATTGGCCAAAATGCACATGCACAGTGTAGGCTTGTATGCGTCATAAGCTTTGTCATTTGCCTTTCACACGGTGCAGTGTGAGCACAAAGGTTTTTTACAACACTAGTAACAATGGTAGGGTGGATGCAGATCTTTTCCTTTGGAAACCTCTGTAAAAAATGCAATGTAGTGCATTATTGTGGACGGAGCCTAAACCTTGCATTTCGCAGTATTTTCCTGATGATATTTTTGCAAGTGCCGAATTAAATTTGCTGTATTGTCTAGGGGCCGGTTTGCATGATCATCCGTTAACAAAAAGGCGCGTCATGACAATTAGATCAGGCTTTGGTAGCCAATGCAGATCAATTAAAAATGCCTGGATTGGCCCCAATTCTAATCTTTGATATCAGCTTGGGACTTTACTGGATTTATTCATTGTGCCCTTGAACCAGTCCCTTAACTAATATTTCAAGGACTGGCGGAACTGGCTTTGGTAAAAGCATCTGCTAAATTGATACTGTACAAATGAAAGGAGAGGGTTAGCTGCCCCTGGTTGTCTTGCAGGTGAGATGTTGGCTATAGTGCACAAAACCCAGTGCTAGCGTGTTTAGAAGTGAAACTCAGAAATGCAGTTTATTCATCTCACCGAAGGGCAGACACAGAAAGCAGAATGAGGGGGAGCTGATCAAACACGCTGAGGATGCAGCTGTATCTGAGGCTCTTTTGAAGCCATCAGCAGGGGTATCTATGTTGTTTCTGGGGCCCACTCGAAAAGTTTCAAAATGTGTCAAAAGCTAAATACGTAGCTAACGAGTAGAGTTAGAAGATGGTAGCTAGCCGGAGACCAGAATGCGCTGCTTTGGTATTTTCTAAATAAGGAAGTTTTATTTTAAGTATTTAATGTAGTGACTTGCCTGTGGCCAAGATGCGTGATTTGAATGATAGCGGACACTTTTCAGATAAAACAGGAGCAAAGTCTCCCCACTCCTTCTGCGTTCTTCCGTGGACTTTGAGTGGCTGGTTTTTGGCAGCCCCATTTGCTCTGACATGGTTGCTGCTTGGGACTCATTTGCTTTGGGACATGGAAACCAAGAACAGGGTGATTTATTCTTAAATGATCCAGTGCTGTTAAGGATGAGTCTGAGTTATTAGGGCCATGTACTGTATCAGGTGTCTGTATGAACACCGGGACTCGTGAAACTCCCGATGAGCCAATTGATTAATGATTTGAGATTAGATTGTAGAAGGTTTTTTATTGGTTTATAAATGGAGAGGATCAGGGAAATCAGTAATGCAAAGGCCATAATTCATTTGACATTTTGATAAAAAAGTGACAAAAGAACCATGTATTTTTACAAAATGAAAAAGTTATAAAAAGTAAGATGTCCTAATTCATGGCTGTTTCTACTGACAAAATCCCAGACCTGTGCAAAAGTCACCCAGACAAATTATAGTACAGCATTATTATTGTTAATTAACCTGGTCACTGTGTTTTTACAGAAACATTTGTAGTAAACATTTATGCAAAGCTAAATATTTTATTAATCACCGCATTTTATTAGTAGTTATACTTATAATGCTGATGTCATAACTACTATTAACATACGCTTTCTTTTGTATTTCAAAACAGGAGGCAAGGATTTGGCCACTGGAAACAACTGATGGCCACTTGAAAGAACTGAATGGTATTATTATTATTATTATTATTATATTAATATTTTCTTGGAGGGGAAACACATATGGTTTTGGCACTGGCCTGCTGCTACAGACACTTTCTTGTTAGTGTGATAACTCAACAAATATTTGACAGATCATTGACGCTTAGTGGCAGCTGTGGGAGAAGTGGCCACAGAAGACGCTTGACCATGTGAACAGACAAGGGCATAACTTTGGTTTGAGCATGGGGGGGGGGGGTATAACGAAAAACAAAACTAATAAAAA
>JAODKN010043671.1:0-20191 GCA_026774425.1 Petrocephalus zakoni
CCCCCCCCCCCCCCCCCCCCCCCCCCCCCCCGCGCCCCGCCCCCCCCCCCCCCGCCTGAGCTAATAATCCGGCGAAATAAAGCAGCGTAACACAGCTAATCGAAAACCGCAAATGGCAACGGCTGTTAACTGAAGTCAAAGTCTAACCCAGAGCTTGTAAAACATGTCATTTGTGTGTTACGCTGTTGTAAGTCGTCTCATGGAGCAGTATGTGGGATAGCGATTGAGGAACAGGATTTATGATTGAAAGGTTGTTAGGAACACATGTTGGGTTATTTAAAAGGTTATAACCCTGATTTCTTCAGTGAACATCTGCTTGAGTACACTGATTACACTGTGTCAGATGGTGAATGGCTTTGGCTGAGGCATGTCCTGCAAAATAACTGCATGAATAAATTGGTATACTATTAAATAATAAATAGATTTACAATGTATGGTTACAACTTACTTACTCTTAAAGCACATAACACTTAAGGTAGTCATTATGTTGCATTGAACATACCTTCATAATGCATTATAATACATCCGAAAGTATTATAAACTATTTATAAAAAAGCATAACACATTACAGTCATGTCTATTATGCATTATGAATGCTTTATGAAGCTCTCATCTATAATGCACTATAAACAGCACTGTAATGTAGCACAAAGCATCCTTAATTCTTATACTGACCATTATAATGCATTAAGAAGGTATCTATAGTGCATTATAGATGAGAGCTTCATTGGAGCTTATAAAGTATTATAATCAACACTATAATGCCTTATGACTGTCAATAAAAGTATGGTGTTAACTCTAATATCGACCATTGTAATGCATTATGGAGGTATCTTTAATGCATTATAGATGATCGCGTCTGGTGAAGTGTTGCCATGATTAAACCAGTTAAAACTGTTGATTCGTGGTTTGAAAGTGTCAGGTTATTTGTGATCTTTTAATTGAGTGTTGCTGATCACCTCGGTTGAGGCCAGGGTAGCTTTCAGTAATGGTTTTGCAGGCTTCTCTGTCTTCAGCCAGTTCCCCTTCAGTGCAGGTCATCTGGTAGACAGATGGAGTAGAGAGATGGATGTGAAGACTTAGTATTGGCCTGTCGGTGATTTCCAATTACCTTGTAAAGGCTATCATGTGTAATGTAACTGCGGCTTCAGCGTTTAAACTGAGACATTTCTCGTTTGCGTGTGTGTGTAATTTTTTGGGGGAGAAAAACACTCTTCTAGCATGTTTTTATTTGGTTGCAAGAGCAGATGTTACTTTCCCAAAAAGAGTCCATAGTCAGACTGCAGGCTCAGGATGTAAGGGGTCATCAAGGTCTGTCAGAAAGCCAGGCTGAAAAGAGGCCAGAGTGAAACTCGTTTGAAATAGGACAGGAATAGTGCGAATCGGAAATAGCTCCATAGTGTCTTTCTTATGTGGTGGGTGAATGTTTTGGCTGGAGTTAAGGGGGGGGGGAGCTGGTATGGGCTTCCACCCCCAGCCTCAGCAATCACCACACACTACACACCGCCCTGCTAAGACATGGAAAGTCATTAACAAGTGCCCACTGTGTTTCTGAACAAACACAGATGCTATTTGTCTCATGCACTGGGGATTAGCTGAACTCCAGGCTGGCCAGGAGGCACCCGGCGGATACAAAGAGGTACAAATCGCGTGGGTGTCATAATCGCACGCGAGGCGGTGGCAGGGAGGCATGGGGAGGGGGCAGGGAGTGTGTGCCCCTGTCCCGGTCACTTCTGGGGGAGAGAACAAGCCCACGTTTGTTTTCGGGAACCATTTGGGGAGAAAGCCGCTACTCTTAAGTGTGAGGTTTACCAAGGAAACATGGCTTGGGCACTTAACATACATAAAAATGACAGTGCTTCTGCCCAACAGAGCCTCAGATTGCCTCGGACGGATTCCAGGCAAGCCTTTGTTGCACGTTAGAGTGAAGTATTTTTCTTTTTGCGTTGTCAGTGCTTCTCTGCTGCTTTGTCATGCAAGATTTGAGAGCTTTGAGAGCACTTACACAAAGCTTACCTCCTACCTCCAGCCAGGACGCCTCCTTTACTGCTTGATGTTCTCCATCTTTATGTGATGACAGTTGGGACTAAGGTTAGCTCTAAAATGGACTGTTGAGTGGCTGTGGCGCAGGGCTTGTTAACCCATTAGGCGACTTCTGAGGGGCGTCAGCTTAGCTAGTCAGTTTAACTTTTGGTAGATGAGTGCAGTGCTGAGGCAGGGTGAAGCCGGTTGGCTGCGTCTGCACCCCTAGAAGAAGGCACACACTCTCTGGTGCTGGCACAGAACAGCTTTGGGGTGTGGAGAGAGGGGAAGGGTGTCAAGGATGCTGTTAGATTTTATATATATATATATATATATATATATATATAGTGGCAACACAAAGACCAACATCTAAAAATGAAGAAGCAAAAACTATTAGGGACTCCGTAAAAGCAGTATGAGTAAAGATTGTTAGCAGGACTATCAAATAATATTTTTTAATTGCGATTAATCACATCTTTATTATTTATAATAAAAAAATTACTTATTGCGTTATTATAATAACATTAAATGATGAACAATCCTTGTTTTTTTACTCCCATCATTTGCGCGTTTAATTTGGCATCGGCAATAGCAGTCAGCTAGGGTTGGGGGGGGGGGGGGGTGCAGTGGTAAGGCTTGCCTAGGGTGCCAGGTGGGCATTGGCTGGCCCTGGTGTGGGCTCATTACTTACCGTCCTTATGATTGTTTACACTTGCAAAAGGCTAGTCAGGGTTTATTTTCACAACATTTGCCATCGTCATGGAAGGAGTCTCCAAGGCCGTCCACTGAACACAAATCAAAACTTGCTGCAGATATCATGGTGTTGGCAGGGGACATCCAGTACTGACATCTGTTAATCAGGAGAGATTAATGAATAATAACAAGGGTAAATCTGTTAACTCATTATTTTGTAATTCTAGGATCATAGCTTATAGCTTTTGTCCATGTGAAGGTGTAATGTATACAAGTGGTCATTAGCCAGCATAATTTCAAATGTCAGGTTAATTTAGCAGGATGTGTTGCATTTTCTTTGTAAACCTTATATGCAAATTCAGTCTGTATTTAACCAAATGGTTGACAACTTGGAATATAACATCACGCTATATTATACATACACATTATATACTTAACTAATTACACAAGATGGTTTTATTTGTAGAATGAGACTGACATAACTGTGACATGACAAATTGGCACAAAGTAAACAATAAATTATCTATTTAAATTAAATAAATAAAATAAAATACAAAACAGACTTTACCATATAAATATTCCCAATGTTATTTATGGATACTTTACTGCTGTCTTTGACTATTTAAATCAAGTTGCCGGTGTCATTTAAGTTATAATGTACAGAATTTTTTGGGAATTACAAGCAAGTGTATAGATGCTAATGATGTGATTAGAGATATGTCATTTCAGCCAGAGAGTCCACACGATGTCTGAATTTTTGCTTATATGAATATTGACTGTACTGTTAGATTTAGTAAAACCATAACATAATTGGAGAAGTGCATTGTAAAATCTTCATTTAATACTTTTGCTAATGTATTCCATTACATCAGTTTATAGAGTGCCTGCTTTGAAATGAAACCTTTGTAACCCAAAAGCACCCTTGGTCTGCTGATATATGCCAAAACTTAGATATTAACTTAGCCGGCATCAGATTATGGCTTTTGAGACATGACTAATTGAGGTTCAGATTCCAAAATTGGTAGGAATGAAATGTCCCTCTCACATGCTTCTCAATACCACATGCATCAACAACTGACAATGACATTTGTGTAAATTTAAGTATTTGATATTTAAAAGCATTTTTTTTATTGAAGTTACTGAATTATTTTTTTCTAGCCAATCAGCATTCACTGGGAAAAAATGTTTTGCCAAAACCAAAATAGCAGACTGTGAGAAAAGACAGTTAATATCCCCAACTTAAATATACATTAAAACCAGTTCTTAAGCTTGTGATTTTCACAATGGAAACGAGTGTCAAAAAATATGATGTATTGTGGGTAAGGAAATTACGGCATGTTGGGGGATATACAGAACTGGAACAAAGTCCCACTTGAAAATAAAGTAATAATAATAATTTTGTACTGCGATGCAGTAAATGTATCATGTGAAGTGTTTTATTGGCATTAACTGAAGGGTGTTATTTTCCACTTGGGGTGAATGTAGAAGTTGCCAAGAAGATTAAGATACTATATCACTTAATGACTCATCTGCCTTTAACACGGAATCTGATGCATTATACTTTATACTTCGTCTTTGAAAGACACAGCTTAAAATTACATATTTGGGTACCAAGGTAAAAATCGGTTGGATAAAAAAACCAGGTGGTAATCTACTAGATGAAAATATGATGGGATTTCTTGGAACTCAATCTCTGAATCACTTTGAAATGTTTAAGCATTAAATACCCCCTACTAGGTTCATTTGGTTTTGGTTTATCGTTAACAGTTTTCAAGGTGAATATTTTCACTGAATTCTCACTGATCTTTTCCCTCATTTTCAGCACTCTAGTGCCATCTTAACACTTTAACCATGTTTGTTGTGATGATTGACACAACTCAGACAGAACTACCTGCATTACTTTTCTTCTGGGTCAAAACTTCACTGTTTATTCTGTAGTGAATTGCGTATGCACATTTATTGCTGACATCTTGGTATGCAAAAAGCTGCAATATGTAATATTTAGGTTGTATTTTTACTGTACTATTTATTTCGCATGAATTATATTGCATGATACTCGCAATGCCGTTTTCCCATGAGAAATATAGTTTTGACACATATATATTGGGGTAGGTGCGGCTTTCTTAACAATAATTGTGATCTGTCTTCCTGCATTTTCCAGGTGTTCTGAAGGATTATCTGCGGGAGTTACCGTACCCCCTGATATCTAAGAATTTGTACGAAGCTGTTCTAGACTCTATGGCTAAGAGGCCTCTGCGGATCAGTGCAAACGGGAACGAGAATGACCACGCAGACTCTGAGCACACAGTCAGTCTCCTGGAGATCCTGCCAGAGGTTGAGAAGGTAAGTGATATGACAGAGGAGGCCGTAGTGGTTGGCATGAGCATAAATTATATGTAAATCTGTGTTATCTTTTATGTGTTTCAGCTGTTGAGGTATCTGCCCAGGGCCCTGGATTATATTATTTGACAAATTCTATTATAAATGTAAACATACCCTTGCTTTTGTAGTGGGGCACTTTTAAAATGATTTTGAATCGTTTTCATTCGATCACGTCTCCCGTCCCGTCAGGCTACCTTGCGGAAGTTGCTCGACCACCTGAAGCTGGTGGCCTCCCACCACGAGGTGAACAAAATGACCTGCCAGAACCTGGCCGTGTGCTTCGGCCCAGTGCTCCTCAGCCAGAGACAGGAGGCATCCAGCCATAGCAAGCGGGTTTTCATCGACTCGGAGGAGTTGGCTAGCGCCCTGCACTTCAAGAAGCACATCGAGGTGCTGCATTACCTCCTACAGCTGTGGCCAGGTACACCGTATGGCCCGTGTCTGTTTGCCTTTGTTCTTCCTTTATTTTTGAGGCATTTGTCTCAGCTAATTTAAGAAGAGCATGGGTAGCCCCATTTTGCTACACAGAAGTTGTAAAATTGATTCTTTCAGCGTCGTCAGGTTGTTAAAATGGCTGTATTGTTTACACGACAGTCAATGTCTTTTGCTTTTAGACTCTAGCTTACACCAAGCAGTGTGCAAAAATGTTATATCATCAGAGAAAATTTTGCACTGCTTTGTTTACTGAGATCTGTTGGCCCGAGATTGCAAGAATTAGTTTATTGCTGAATATTCTATCGGATATTAAATGATCTTTGAAGAGCTTCCTCAAGAATCCGAATAAATGCCATGATTATGGAGTGGAGCCAAATGCATATACAGTCATCCCTCGCTAAGTCGTGCTTCAACTTTCACGGCTTCACTCTATCGCGGTTTTTTCAAATACAGTACTGTGCTCATTAAAGTATATACAGTACTGTGTTCATTAGAGTATATACAGTACTGTGCTCATTAAAGTGTATACAGTACTATGCTCATTAGAGTATATACAGTACTGTGCTCATTAGAGTATATACAGTACTGTATATCCATTAAAAAGTTGATTGAGACGGTGAAAATGATACAGCGCGCGCTGGGAGTCAGTTATATCCTCTTCCTATCCTGGCCACTGCCTTGTTCAGCCTCACGCAAGTTCGTGTCTCTCATACACGCTTCTACATTGCTACACATTGGAAGCATCTTTGTTTGCGATTTCTGAAAACTTTTATCTAAGCCTCCTATGGCTCCTAAACGTGCTGCTTCTTCTAAGCCTTCTGCTTCTTCTTAGTTTCATAGGTTAGTGGTGCTCTGTAAGAACTGTGTGTGTGTGTGTTTTTGTGTGTGTGTAATTAAATGTACAATAATAATAATATTGTATTTGTAACGTCTAATATGTCTTATTTTGGGTAATACGAGTGTAATGGTGACTAAAGGGTGTTGTTTCATCTCTAGAGGGCTCTAATACTGTTAAAAACCATATTTAGAAGGTCGTAAACAAAAATATTCGATTTATAAATAAAGAAATTGATTTATCGCGTTAGTCTGGAACTGATTAACCGCGATAAACAAGGGCCGACTGTATGTGGAATTCAAGCATTTGTGTTCATGCAGATTGTCACGTAAGTAAACTCTTCTCTTATAACCTATAAGTGAGAAATCTGCTAAATAATACACAGATATGCTTAATTGCAGGCAGCTTCTTTATGCTTTCATGGCCATTTCATATCACTGTTTTATGGATTTTAGAAGTACTGATAAGGACGAGACTATATCGAGTTCATTTCAAGACCAAGATCTTGTAGGACAGAGTCCTCTGGATTGCCATCTTTGGTCAGCTAGCTGGAGTGAGACTTTCAATTTGAGACAAGTCTGCACACACATGCGCCTGCATTTACATGTATGTTAAAGTTTTGTTACCTTGTAAATAGTTTAATTTTTGATTTATAATGGAATAGTATAGATTTGCTGTAAGATGTCTTGCATGAGCATGAAAATGAGTGTCATGCCATATGCGTGAGGGTTGGCAACCATGAGTCTTAGTTAAGACCAGGACTTTGAGGGGTCAAGACCGAGTCAAGACAAGCAGAAATGCTATATTCTGGACATCTTTTAACTAAAATATCCCACAGTATTTGACCAGTTTTGTTCTCCTAGATAATTTACTGGAGTAATTCAGGCTTTCTTTGGAGTGCAGCACAGAGTACTTTCAGGCATTTTAATAGGCAGCCTTTAGGTTACAGGTCCTTACCCATCATGTGGAGCCTTTAATATGGATCAAAGCTTAACCCAGTATTTTAATCCCACCCATCTTGAAGTTAAATTAATTTTCGCCGTCTTTAATTAAACCCATTCCTCATGTCAACCTCTAGTCTTCTAGCGTAGAGTCAAAGTCATACATACTTGCACTCATTATGTTATAAGTCCTAATATTCTGGTCATAATTTGTGTGATCTTTGGCCCGCTTGAGTGAGGTGCTGTTTGGCAGTATGTTATGAGACAGAGAGGCAGGTGTTTAAGGAAAGGTCACAGAGTGGTGAATTAGAGAAGAAAAGGGGCCAGGAAGGGAGATGGTAGTTAACAGCTGTTATATTTAGCTGGTCAGGATTCTGCAGTAACACCCTCCAGAAAAGCAAGCTGCCAACATTCTTTTCTAAAGTGAAGAGATCCTGTGGAACCTCGTGGCTTTTGCTGAATCTCAGGCCGGAGAGGCCTGCTAAGGAGAAACCCAGTTTAATGTTTTTATTTTTTTAACAACCTCTTGAAATAGATTTCTGGATTTAAGGGTTTTGTTCCAGGATTAAAAAGTCAAACTACTCCAGGTCCTCCAAAACAGTCTCTTAAACATTTAATATATTAAAGAGACATGTTTAGGCTATAAATCCACACTTGGCACACATGTATTGCTATATTTATCTTATTGCCCTGCTGAAAGAACCAGCTTGTGCTGGTAGTTGGCTTTAGCTGGTTTTAGCAAATCTAAGATGGTCTTTGATGGTCATGTCCCAGCTCTTGCTGCTCTTTAATGGTTTTTCTGGTTGGGTCACCAGCTGGTCATCCTGGTGTTGCCAGCTAAATCATCAAACCATGATGTGAAAACACACCATAAGCTGGTCAGCTATCATAAACTGGTCAGCTGTTTGTTTCAGCTGGGTAATATTCCTGCTGCAGTGTATCATGATGGAGAGTTAGTTACAAACAGAGAGTTAATGAGAGGAAAGGTAACCAGTAGAGGTCGACCGATATGGGTTTTTCTATAGCCGATGCCAATATTTAGAAGTCAGGGTCAGTCGATGGCTGATATATGCTGCAGAGTTTTTTTTGGGCCAATAATTAGACGTTTTCCCCTCTATTTGCATGGTAAAATATCACACTAATAGTATAGGATACGCAACATTTCCCAACTTAACATTTATTGAACACTGACTTAGTACATAAACTTAAATATAAATAGGGTGACCAGATAATCCAGATAATTAGTGACGCATGTATGATTATAGGAGACTGACCAATCAGCACAAAAGAATGCAGTGCTTAAGTGAGGTCCTTTTAATTGAAATGGTAGTTTACAAATCCTGTCCTAGCTCAAAGTTTCCGGGATGCCATGGATTATCTGGTCACCCTATGCATAAACAACCTATATACACTTACATAAACGCACAAAACTTCTCTGTTAATGATGGTTTTAACACCCATCCTTAACGTTACCTGTAAGCTACACTGTAAGAAAAGTCTGTAAAAATAGAGTTCAATGTACTGTGTTAATATGAAGGAATTTTCCGTATACATTTTCACAGGTGTTTTACCCTTTAATTTGAATTTCGTGTTGCATTGTGGGAGCAAGTACACTTGCTAATGTCTGTAAATTTAACAAAGATGCCCTGGCAGAAAATTACCAGTACATCATAAGTTTTTTAACAGATTTTTTTACAGTGTAGAGCTGGTTGAAAGGATTTCATAAGTGTAAAACCAAGATAAGGAGAAAAACATAAATACTTATGTCAACATTTTAAGGAAAGCTTAACGAGGACATTGTGCAAGTGACTTGATTTTGAGAAAATCTTAACCCAAGGTGTTTTGTGCAACCGGCCCCAGAATTTAAGCCGTTCCGTTCTCTCCCAGAACTCTTATGAAAGTTCTGGCTGGGGTCCTGCACAGGCGGCAGCATGGGTCACATGTTCCACTGCAACTTGGCTGCCCGCAGACGTGCCTGTCTGTAAACCGGCGCACTACACTTGGATATCGGCCAAATATCAGCATGATGTATCAGCCGATTGATATATCGGTCGACCTCAAGTAACGGAGTTGTTATGAATGTCAACCCAGTTCTCAAGGACCCCCCAGACAGTCCACATTTTTGCTTTCTCCCAGCTCCCAGACAGTCAAGAACACTAAATTCCCGGTAGGGGTTTGTCTGAGGCCTTGCATCTAAAGTGTATGAGACATTTAGTTTGTTCTTTCTGTGTTGTTTTCCTCAGTCATGGACTCCCATAGCACAGCGGCCTCTACGGTGAAGGAGCCCCAAGCTGAGGTGGCCGCTGCCCCCCAGTACTTGCGCAGGCGGAGGGAACGTCCACAGGTTCTGAACGTGAGTGAAGAAGAGATGGCGGGCGTGCTTCGGCCAAAACCTGGTCGCTTGGACAGTCCCAGCAACCGCTACGCGGGGGACTGGAGCCGCTGTGGAGAGAGCTACCTGCAGCCGCCAATAGCACCGGCCACCGAGGAGGTCGACTATGATGACGTGCCTTCGGAGGATGTGGAGGATACTGGTGATCAGCAAGAGAAACCAGAACAGGCACTTCCAGCAGAAGAGGAGAAGGGCGGACCTCAGGGTGAAGGAGAGGACAAGGACAGTAGCTTAGTGGACGTCCGAGCGGATGTTTCTACCAGTCCCATACTTACAGCCCAGCAGCACCTAGCCAAAGAGCGCAGGTACCAGGCATTTGTGAAGATCCAGAACTTTACTCCAGTTCTTAGTAACAGGGTCAACCTCAAGGACCTGCAGGAGAGCATCGACACCCTTATCGGCAACTTGGAGAGGGAACTGAACAAAAGCAGAATAAGTGTTGGCTAGTGACGTCGCTAAACGGCAAACAAATTCATCAGAATTGCAAGTTAATGGCTCAGGACTGGCCATGACAGTATTCTAAACTTCAGAGCAAGGATGTATCTGGAAGTTCCCTTGTTCTGTAGAACATTCATCCCTTGTGGTTTTTGTCATCTGTTACGGGGACTCCGCAGTGCTTTCTTTTTTATCATTGTGATTGCTCCTGTCGTCTTCTTCTTATTAGAAGAATTAATTAACCCTAAGGGGTATTAAAGGTGCCTTCCTTGTGTAAAGGTTGTACACGCTGAGACAATTTTGTTTGAAATATGTACAGTTTACTGTAAACTGATGCACTTAAAAAGCAGACTTTGGGAGAGTATGTTTAGATGTTGTGGTCTTTAAATCTTGTACAGGATAGCAAACCTTTAGCACTAGGTTCTGGAGCTTGGCAAATGACAAATACTAAGGTACTCATAAATTAGTAAGTTTCCCCTAGGTGCTCATAGCTGCTGTTCTGTTTTAAATGCTAAAGATGCGTATTCTTCTACAAAATGTCTCTTTATATTGCTGTACATAAAATATAGTTTTGTACTTTTTTAACTGTATATTTTTTATCACAAAATCGAGCAAAATACTGTTTCTAAAAAAATAAGTTCACATTTCATAGAAGCAATTATTTTGTTAAAAACCTCATTTATAACAGTTATAAGAGTAAGTTTGGTACCTAATGAATAAAAGTCATCCAGGGATTTCAAATTATCAGTATTTTTCATAAAGAGACATGCATACATTTGGGATGTACATCATTTAACATTATTACCATAATATCATTGGAATATCATTGGAATGATTATATATTCTGTAAACGTAAATACACTTAGACTAAATGTGTTACGCACGTTTCTGTTGGGGCATGGTGCACTCACACTTGTGTGCAGAGGTCGATAGTTCAGGTCCAGAAAGTAAAAATCCTGACCAAGATTTTGTTTCAACCAACCAGTTGAGTATAAAGAGTCACAGTCACTGGATTTTTACCTTCTGTACTTGAACTATCCACCTCTGTACTCCACTTTACTCCAGGTACTCTGCTTTCTTACCACAGTACAAAGCCATGCTCTTAGGTGACCTGGTGTCTCTAAATTGCCCATACTGTGTGTGTCCTTATATGGACTGCATCCCGTCACGGAAGACATATGGTTTGAGACAGGTCCCAGGCTCTGACCCTGTACTGGAGGAAAAAGTCGTGGATGGACGTTTATACTGGGACTGTTGTGGTTCTTGTGAGGTGTCAGGTGTGCCCTAGGAAACAGTCCAGATGTATGAGTGCTGTTTTAGAGGATATCACAAGGGGTACTTCCAGCTGCAATGTGCTCATCTGTAGCAAGCAGGCCGCAAGACATTCAAAGCCGTGGATCACAGCTCTTCTCCTAGCCACAGCTCAATGATTAAGAGACCCTAACCTGAAACCTCAGTAAGAGAAGCACCATTACTCTGTTGTGGGTTCCAGTTCAGACTCTGCGTGTGGGTGGAAGGTTCCCCAGTAAATCTGAATTGCCAGTACCGGGCGGCTATTTGAATAAATATGTGAATAATCATTAGTATAATTATCATGTATTCAATCATACATATTATACTTTTATAAGAGACAAAAAGTCTAATCAATTCAGTAGTGAGATTAGAAGTTAAATTTTATTTGATGTCTTTTTTAAACAGATAAATTTGGTAATGGTGAGTCTTTTTCTCAGAATTTACTTATTTCTTACATGGAATGACAGTACATGAGGACAGGCTGTGTTAGATTGATATCTAATCTGACTTGTATCCTACTTTCATTTTATGCTTCCCCATAATAGATTCTGCATTGCATTGTGAAAAACAGAAAAACTGTGTTAAATGGCCAACATTTTGGTAATTGAAGTTAAAAGTACATTCCATAAATATGTGTATGTATGTGTATGCCTTTGCAGTATGTTACTGTTTCTATGACAATATCAATGTATGTGTATTTAAAGCTTATTAATTACCTTTTAGTATCACTATAAGTAATAGTGTTTCTTATAATATATTGCTTTGTATAAAGATGGAATATGTTTTAAAGTTATATATTGGGACTAATGAAACATTTCTAGTTGCAAAATATAATTACATTTAGATGTGTACAGATGTTACTATTTTTGTCTTTTATATGTTTATATATTTTAATCACTGTTGGTACAAAGCAGGAATTTGTGTATTACAATAATATTTCAATGATCAAAAAGTTCTCATAGAAGTGGATCATTTTTATGCCCTGTTGCCCAGTGTGTGTGTAGTTGTATGTGTGATTTTAATTACCTCAGCAGCTGCTCACATATATGTTCAGTTTACATCAGCATATGGATTCGTATTTCAGACACATACTATGTAGCATTAACAGCTGTTAATGTCATGAACAAATGGAAGGGAGCACCTGAGTGCATTTCCTTCTGTACGGTGTCTAAAATGTGAGCAGCATCCACCTCTTACGTAAATTCCTTGCCACCTAGTTGTGAAAGCTAACAGTTTTTGCCTTTATTTATAATTAGTGTGTGTGTTTATACATGCGTGTACTGTTCCATCATTGTTTTTATCTTTTTAATATTTGAAAAGATCAAATTTTATGAAGCCATTTAGAACAAATTGAGACATTTCTTTGGACAGAAGAGTATATTAAAATGTGGGCATATATGCATTCTGCAAAGCGATTTTTCTCTTTGTTCTTTTTTGTACACATCAAATTTCTACAGTATTATCATCATTGATACTCCTCTCATATCTGCGTTCTTGTTATCACATCGCAATATGTGAAACATTCACAAGTAATACAACATTTATAAAACAAGATTAAACTAGCCAAATCTACCAGCAGAGTGTGTCAGATGAGTTGATGGTGATGCTGCGAGTTGTGTAATCAGACACAAAGCTGTGCCAAGAAATGCCATGTGATCGTGGTGACAGTGCTGAGGACATATATCGTGCAGTGGCCCAGTTTGAAGCAGTTGAGTTTGGCAGTTCTGCCATGATAAACTGGATGAGGATGGAATGCTTATGATGTATCCAGTCGATCGTGACCATCACACTGATGCCAAACAGCAAAATGTACCCCAAAAAAAATGCTGGAAAAATGTAGTGCCTACTTTCTTTTACCAATGCCCTAGACAATACACCTAAGACCCTAACACACCACTGCCATAACACTGAAGCAATACCTAAATATCTGGTTTAACAGACCAGTGTTTCCCAACCCAGTCCTCAGGTACCTCTAGAGCAGGGGTAGGGAACCTGATCCATGGAGAGCCGGTGAGGGTGCAGGATTTTGGGATGACTTTTGAATCAGCCAATAAGACTGGGTCCCCAGGACAGGAGCTGACAACCAATGCTGTATTATTGGCTGATTGAGAGGTCATCCAAAAAACCTGCACCCACACCGGCTCTCCATGGATCAGG
Organism: Petrocephalus zakoni; assembly: GCA_026774425.1. NCBI lineage: Eukaryota > Metazoa > Chordata > Actinopteri > Osteoglossiformes > Mormyridae > Petrocephalus > Petrocephalus zakoni. The sequence continues at coordinate 13,586 of JAODKN010043671.1, forward strand.
TTCCCTACCCCTGCTCTAGATGGTCCACGTTTTTGTGCCCTCCCAGCTCCCAGAGGACCAGGTTGTGAAAAACTACTAGATAATCAATCTCAATACATGAACTTGGAATACATTATAATATGAGTTTATGCGAGGCATTATCAGGCAGTGGGGGTCAGCTCAGGCAATGTTTTTTTGAGGAAGTTAGAATAGAAAATAAATGCCTTGATTTCATACCAAGCGGCCTGTAGCACTGCAATGAACCCAAATTAACTTTTGTTCTTATCTGAGTGCAGTTTAGAACCATAAAATATCCTTCAGAGGTACATATTTGTTACAAAGATGATTCTTTTAAACAGCAGTTAGCACTGTAAGGCCAAAGGGATGTCGCTTTATGGATTACTACTGATAACTATGGGCACCTGCGAAATATTACCTGTCATTTGCAGCTAGAAGAAAATACAGTGTTTATGTATCTGAATATACTCTGAAATTTTCATTAAATTTAGGTTGGTGCGGTTTATGAATTTATGGCTGATAAAAAAAAAAAAAGGTTTAATATCTGGGGACGGAAAGCCCTTCTCTGAAGACCTTCCACTGCCTGTGATAGCCTTCAGTAGCAGGTCCGCTAATAATGCATGAAAAAAGCCCGAAGGCTTTTGATGTTCCCCCCCACTCTTCCCTTTGCTGAGTCCTCGGCTGTACTTGGCAGCTCTTCTGAAACCCCGTGAAGCCGATCTGTTACTAAATGCTGACAGACATTCCCGTTGACAGAATATGAAAATAGAACAGTACTTCCTGATGTAATATTTAGGGTCCCGCATGGTGCCACACATAGCACTTTCTGAGTGGCCTACAGGCCACGACCCACCAAATAAATGGTATTTCACTTTCACTGTATCGCATGAATATAATTTATAATATATAATATATTATAATATCATTTCTATAGGATGGAAGCTTTTCAACGCCAAACTGCTGTTTCCAGTTATGTAAATTTTAGAAACCCCTTTTTTCTCTTACTTTTTAATGTTGCCTACAAGTGTTTATTTACTCTTATAAATATCATATATATGTTAAATTTAATGACAGATGTACTGAAAATCTGTAAAAATATGATTTTTTTTTTATTCGGTGTTCATGGGGGTTGCACTGGAATCATGTCACCACCTTCCAAATGATGGCCAAAAGCAGAGGTCAGGGCACTGGCAGTATTCTAAAAATACTTTGTGCGAGCCTGAGATGGAAGGTTGTCTGCCAGACTCCATGTTTAGTGTGGAGGAGCAAACAATCTCTCAGCTTGCATCTTGTGATGTCTTTAGCATGGAAAAAAATGGCAAACCCATATATCTGGAAAATTAGCAATAAATTGCAAATTAGTGGAAAAAAATTGAAAAATAATTTCTCACCTGTCTCATAATTTTTGATAGAACATCTCTGTCCTGACATAAAAAAACCTTTTCATTTGTCACACCTAGCATATGTTAATCCTGAAAACCCATCTGCATTACCAAATTGTGCAGGTCTGCATTTCAGAAACATGTGGCGTGTCGTCTTGAATAAACATGGACCAGGCTGCAGACACCAGCCCATTGCATTATACATTATAATAGAACACCAGCTCCCAAGGATTTTCTCAACGGATAGCGACATCCTCCTTTTTCTTTGGCTTCAGACATCAGAAATTGACTGTGTAGAGTCTGTTGTTATGGATTTTCCATAGTAAAAAGTGAAAGCAGCTTGAACCAATCCTAGCATTTATGTTAAGGCTTTTGCATGTCAGATCAGAAACTGACCAGATCCATGCAGGACAGTTATTTTCAATAGCCACCCAATCCCCCCCCCCCCCCCACATTTGTTGATGCCAAATTGACTTCAGTATTTTTGTCTTAGTCACGGAAAGAGTGAAGTCACCTGTACTGTGTTTAATTTTCCTACACTTAATTTCCGTTCCTGAGCGTTCAATTGCTTATATGATAAGTGTATCAGGGAGCGAGACCTAGCAACAGACAGCTGCATGATGAAAGAGCCCTTGTCAGCCACCTGTTACCGGTGGATAATGAGGCACTATTTACCAGCTGTTTACATGGAATATACTTCCAATTATTAAAGTACTCAAAGTAATATCTACTTGGTTTAAATAAAGAAATTTAAACGAAACCAATGAAATCTAATGGGAAATATAAAAATGAATTGGCTTGTTACATGTGAAGTGTCAAACTGTTTAAAAATGTTCCCATATTTTTGCCTCAGTCACCATAACACCACTTTCCAAAAAACATACACATGCCAAAAAGAACAAATGTGACAACCTATACAAAGTTTTCATACAATCCATCCATATTGTGACTGCTTATCCAGGTCACAGATGCAGTGAGCCCTAAAGTATATTCCACACAGCCCAAGGCACAAAACTAGGGTGCACACTGGACAAGATGTCACTGTCATATATGTACTTTAAAACTGGACTGGTATCTATAGCACATTATATATGACAGCTTCATAAAGCATTCATAATGCATGATAAACATGGCTATAATGTGTTGTTTTTTTTATAAATATTTACACCCATGTTTATAATGCTTAATGAATGCATTATAGTGTGTTATGAATGTGTTCATAGATTCTTTCAGACATGGCATTCATGGAAAGTGTTACAAAAAAATACACAGTGTATTAATTCCCCTGATTTAATCAACATAAAATAGGAGCATTATTTAAGTATGTGTCATATGTCAATTAAGGACTGGTTCGTCATCTGACAGAAGACCCATATTCTTCAGGATCCCCTTCTCCATAGCTAGGTACATCTCGTAGTGTGCTAGGTTCTCCTCCTCAATCTGCTCCTCTAGCTTCTCAGGCATTAGTGGTTCCTGTTTCAGGAGGAAAAGACACCACTGGGGTCATGGGGAAATCGCAGCGGCATATCTTCAGTTCCCTAACAAAAGTCTTGCTTTATCAAACCTCACACTATATTTTACACTTGATGTCTGTTGTGTCTACCCATGAAAAGCTGAAGGACACATCCATGTAAACATGTAATTAGTCAGGATGGTTTCACATTCTTGAGGCAGTTTAGTATTGTTAAACCATGTGATGCAGGCTTATGGAAGAATGATACGGGGGGAGAATGACAATTTAAATATAACTGCTTTACAGAAACAAGAATACAGTTATACGGAAGTATTAAATCAAGTAAAAATTTTGTACCACTGACGCATGACGATAAAATACAATTTTTTAAGATAATTTTTTTTTTAATATATTATTTAGTCATTAAATGGAAATAAAATATAAATTATGTCAGCCATTGTAAAGGATGCTGGAAATATCGTCACGCACAACCAAACCGATTAAGAAAGTAACCTTGTTTTACCGTTTTTTTCTTTTGCTCCTCTGCTTCCTTGTCTTTCTTCTCCTTCGCTCTCATCTCCTTCCGTTTATTAACGAAGATTAAACGGTCCACTTCTTTCTCAAAATACTTGGACATACTGGATTTCTGAGGATAACATGAAAATTATACTGTTCACTCAATAAACACTATTTTACAAAGTGGCCTTTAAGAAGCTGTATTCACAGAAAACACGTTTTACTGAGATCCCCCTATTAATCTTAGGAGGCCATGTCTCTGCTTTTACATAGAAAATCAACAATATATAGCTTACTAATGGCAGAAAGAACATTGTAATTTTAGCTAGCTAGCTAGCTAAAAGCTGTTTGGTACCCAAAATGCCAAAAATCGACTAATTTATAGTATTCCTTGTACTCATGTCAGATGAGTACCCATGACATTCTCAAAAAATAAACCAGTCTAGAGGAACAAGCACTAAACATTCTGTGGATGCCAAAGTTTGAGACAAATGCTGAGTATTTTTTTTTTACCTGTCATTCTGAAAGAAAAATGCAAATTTTTATGCCCACGTTAGGTATAACTGTACATTCTGAATAAACTGTTTTAACATTACAAGGTCAAATTTTCAGCAAACAGTTTTATGGAATATGATTAAGGCTCTGCTGGTGTGCAAGACTACAAACCTCATTGTACGACGGACTGCGTAGAGACCAGGGAACCTCTAGAATATGGAGGGTGCCAGAGAAATCAGACACAGCCAAAAGGTGCAGCTTCGCTATAAAAAAAGCAAAAGAAGAAACACAGGTTATCTTCAGATTTCCATATATAACAGCCTGCTCCGCTGATGTCTCGTGAGATGTGACTCACGGGTTACGATCCAGGGCTTTATGCAGGTAATCTGTGTAGTGCTGAGATTTTGGGTCTGGGATGGTTCATGGGTCTTTTCCAGCAAGTCCCACACCTCGACGTTTCCGTCCTCTTTTCCAATGAAGAACACTCCTGGTCTTGATGGAGACCAGTAACCTACTGTGCATTTCTTTAGAGAGCAGGACGAATGGATGATAGGCCCATTCTGAAACACAATCGCCAAGCCCAGGGAGCGTATAACAATAGCTGTCTCTCTTGTGAACTGTGAACACAGTCTCTAAACTGTGACCCAAGAGACACAAACATATTAAACTATTTCAATTAAAATATCAAGACAGGCCCTACAGTTTTAGAATGGAGTAAGAATAACTATTGTACTTCAAAGAAAAACTTCAGATAGTGATCCTACTATGTCATAGTGTTTGGGACTGATGCTATATACAGCAGCAACACTAGACACTATGAAACTGAAATAACTGGAAAAAACAAGCAAAGCTTATTTTGAATCATTAAGCACTTCATATATTTTTGTAAAATTAAGTACTTTTTGTATACAGATGACACTGGCATACATGAAAAAGTGCTTTCTGTTGCTAATACGGGACAAATATACGGTGGTTGAGCTGAGACTGATATTGAGAACATTTCACTTGTGTTGCTTATAAATTTGCAAGATTGAACTAATACCGATGGTAGCAGGATATGCTGCATCATAATTATGTAAAGCCCTTCTAAACACCAAACCCTTCCTGTTTTAAATCCTTTTTTACCCATTGTCTGAGGAAGCGGACCTGTCAGGGAAAAAAACGTGTCTGATTGTGTGTCTGACACATCCTGTTGCAGTAATTTACAGGCTAATTTACCATGACACCCTCCTTCCAGATGGCAAAGGTCCAGCCTCCCACGGTCAGGATGATGTCTTTGAAAAAGGGGGACCTCTTCACCGTGTTGACGAGCCCATCGTGTATGAGACAACACTGGGAGGGCTTGCTACCTGCGAACAAAGTCGTAACACAGAAGAAAACTGGGATTAAGTTAGTTTAGCACCCTGCATGAAAAGCTGCGGAGATGTTTTGTCGATAAATAAATTATGTGCAACCAAGAACTTTTACAATTTCCAGCAGAGTGGTCAAATTCTTTACTATAATTAACGACTCCCAAAATCTCTCATATAATTACAGTTTTCATTTCCTTAAATAGTTGCCTGTCATGATGATTAAACATTTGAACTAAATTATTCCTTTATTTAAGCTTTGTTTACAGAGATTGTTGCAATTGAGGTTAACCTCAGTCCTGAGTAATTTGAGAAAATCTGATGATAGGTTCATGAAAAAGAACAACTATTGTTATACTGTTCATAAAAAAATGTGAACCTATTATCTGATATTTCTGTGGCAACAGAACGTTATTTGTGAATTTTGCAACTTTTTTGCAACCTGTATTTATTGTGGAAATCATTATAAATAAATTTTATTATTCTTTACTTATACTTTATTAAGGTAAAAAATGACCACTTAACAGCAATAGTGGGAACGCAAACATTATCACAACTAAAACAGATTGAAGGGAAAGAAGACATTATTAGAGAAATTAGTTATAAGTATTACTTACTAAGCAGTCTCCCAGAGTCAGTATCCTTTTCCATCTTCCAATTTGTGTATACGACTTCACCGTCCTATATTTCAGCCCAAAAAATATTTAGAATCTTTTATAATCCTTTATCAAAAGATTTTCATAAGGATCTGGGCTGGATTGGAACTCAAAAAGCATACCTCTGTTCCAATGTAGAACTTGGTGCTGATGTCTTCTAGTGGTTTAAGTTGCTTGGCTGAAGAAACTCTGGGGAGAGCATATTCAGTTCCTCCCTCAGACTTGTCCGGGTTCTGCTGAGAGTTTTCTGTTCAAGGACAATTCAAAAGACAAAAACAAACAAACAAATAAAAAGCCACTGATTAACTGAATGATAAAATTACTCTGCAAAACATTCATGAATTGATGTAGCATAATTATTTCAGGTAGAGATTTTGTATATATTTCTATAGCTCAGACGTTCAGAACACACTGGGCCATCAGCCAAAAGGTGATAGCTGTTCTAACATAACAGCACTGCACCACAATCTGACTCACAGTATAAAGCATTTCAATAATGAAATGCCCTAAGTTTGTTGATGACATATGAATAGAAAAATAAAGCGTAAATAGTATATCCTATGACAGGGCTGGACGGGGATTACATTTTGGCCCTGGACTTTGGGTTCCCTGATAGCCCCATGATAAATTTTGCCAATGGGGGATGGGGCGAGGTTCCCCACAATGAATTTTGTGTGTGTGTGTGTGTGTGTGTGTGTGTGTGTGGGTGGGGGGGGATCCCGTAATTACTTTTGCCCAGACTATAAATTTTGCCAACT
>JAODKN010043871.1:0-10314 GCA_026774425.1 Petrocephalus zakoni
TTGTTATTTTTAGTTGCTTTAATAGTGTGGACCACTATTTTCTTTTTGATCCTCACAATTTTGGAATCCAGTCGCGGCCCGGATTGAATGGCTCAGCAGGCCGGATTCGGCCCGCGGGCCGCCAGTTGATGATCAGTGGCTTAGGGTTTTTGCCCTCATTCCTAGGCTGGATGGACAGGCTTAGGCGTAGGACCCATAGGTGGCTTAGACCTAACGGAGGTCGGAACATCCTTGAAATAGACCAATAGAAGTGGTGAATTATGTTTGTTGTATGTTCGAAGCCTGGTTTGCAGATGTTTGATAACCAATCAGGATCTAGAAGTCCATATAGGGGAATTCACATTATAGTATATTAACCAGCTGTTTTCTGGGCACGGGGTGCATTGTACCCGAGTGTCGCTGGAATGCTATGCTGGATTGTTGAATAAAAGAAGAAAACTTTACTCATCACATGCAAGGTCTGGAGTTTGATTTATGTGTGTGAGAGAGAGAGATGGAGTTATAGAAGATTATAGAGTCATTGATGCTTAGGTTAGTTTTGACTACCACAATTGGAATTAAACTATGAACTTTAATATCAATTCTCAGTGACCTCATACATCTCTTGGCTGGTTCCTCAGTGGAACGAAGCTCTGAAATCAACAGAACATCTTTTAAAGCATCCTGTTGGATATAAACCGCATTGGTGACATTTGAAGGACAGCCTCTTGGCTTCTTGCTATGTCTTGTAAAGTTTACTCCTGTCGCTCTGAGCAGTACATTAAAGAGACATGCCGTTTTACGGAATTATTGGAAGTCGAAAAACCTGTTAAAAGCATGGGGGGAAGTTAGATAAGTATATTGAAGCAAAGCAGAGCTAGTCCAGCTGTGAGAGCTAGAAAATTCTCCCTGCTGGTTATAAATCACAGTGGATTCTGTCTTGACTTTGAATTTTATTTGACTGTTTTGAGGTATGTATGATGACGGAATGGGTTAAATGCCAGCTGTGTCCTCTTCTAGGTGACCTTTGACCCGGAGGTGTTTTTTAACATCCTGCTGCCGCCAGTCATCTTTCACGCAGGGTACAGCTTGAAGAGGGTAAGTGAGGGACCTGACTACCTGACTGTGGCTTAAGGTTGGGGTTGAGGTTAGGGTTAGGCTTAGGGTTACCCAATGAGAGTCAGCAGAGCCAGAAAATGTACATGCTCCTGAACATCTCACATGTGAACATACAGGAAGGACGAGAGCTGCTATGACACTGGCTCACTTTGGTGCAGATATTGGGTTTATGAATAGTTAGCTTATTCTGCTGGAGGATGACGGTTGTGACAGTGGTGATGATGATCGCTATGACGCTGGAGGATGTAAGTCATGTCACTGCATTTTCTATGATTGCAGAGACACTTTTTCCGAAACATGGGCTCCATCCTCGCCTATGCCTTCATGGGGACGGTCACGTCCTGTTTCGTCATCGGGTGAGACTAAACGTGCTCCTGGTGTGTGACTCTCGTGGCGAAGGGGGGGGGGTGTGTGGTTTCGGCCCCTTACGCTGACCGAGGCTCCGCCCATGTCTTGCCCTTCCAGCATGGTCATGTACGGCTGTGTCATGCTCATGAAGCAGGTGGGCCAACTGGCCGGCGACTTCTACTTCACCGATTGCCTGTTTTTCGGAGCCATCGTGTCGGCTACAGACCCAGGTGCCTGCCGTCCTCACCCCCACCCCTCTACACCCCCGGGGCTGCTGCCCTCACTGGAAGGGTGCGGCTCAGCAGGACACAGAGGCCAGCCGTCGCTTAGGGTAAAAGCTACTGAATAAATGTGCTGGTGTCTGAGGACTGTGCTGTGCCGTCCCTCCCGCAGTGACCGTCCTGGCCATCTTTAACGAGCTGCAGGTGGACGTCGATCTCTATGCCCTGCTTTTTGGGGAGAGCGTGCTCAACGACGCCGTGGCCATCGTTCTGTCCTCGTAAGTGTCCCCCCCCCCCACCTCCCACCTAGGGGGTGTGCTGATGCAGATATTGTTGGGATGTGGGTGCCTGTTCTTTAGGCTCTGCTGTCACCATAGAAATGTCCTGTTTAGGATCTGCAGTGGTCTCCTGTCTATAAATAAATCAGGGCCTTTGTTGAAAATCGACAAAAACTATAAGAAGTTCGAAGGGAGATTCCCCCCCCCCCCCGAAATGGCAGCTTTTCTGGGCTTTCCTTCCATGGAGACAGAGAGCCAGCTTAGCTTTGGCGCTCCGTCCTGTCCAGCATGTTGCCTTTGAGCATCTGTGTTGCTAAGCAATGGTCAGTAACGCTAACCGGTAACACGCCTTCCCAGAATTCTCATTTATTACGGCAAGCAGAGCCGGCGGACGAGGCACGGGCCGGGCCGGGAGGTGGAACAGCCGGAGGGCGAGGTGGAGCCGTGGGGGGCGCCCTCCAACGGGTGTGCCGTCCTATTTGCGTGTGCCCCGGCGTGTGCACGGTGTGGCCTCACTGGCATCGTTAGGGATGCTAATTACCAGCACAGGACCTCGGACCGGCACTGGGGTGCCCTTTGACCTGTGGGCCCTGTCTGAATGAGGGGACTTGGGTGGCCTACATTCTTTCCAGAGTTTATACAAGGCTTTTGCAGCCTCATTAACTCGATCTGGACAGTATGGCATAATGTGCTGGTAATAGGCTTCTGGGGCCCTGGGTGTTTAATTAGAACTCCTGTGTGCTTTGCTGTACTACTGACCTCCTGTATCTCTCTGACTCTCCACACTCCTGTCAGTAGTGGTGTGATATAACCCTACAGACCAGTGGCATTTTCCACTCAGTCTGTGACCTTGGTTTCCCATGATGCCAAGCCACAGAAGAATGGCATCATCCACTCAGTTTATCACATATGACATAAGACCACAGTATGGGTGTTTACATTTCCAGTACAGAACAGAAGTACAGGGGACCGTAAAAATCCCAGAATGTAGTTCTTGCCCCACCCAAAATATAAATCCCATGACTCATTGCATCCCAAGTTCATTCTTGGGAGGCAAGTTAGCAAGACGGCTCTTGCCAAAAACACAAATACTATCTTTGCATTCTTGAAATTGCAAAATTCCCAATGTGTCCTTGGTACAGTTTCCCCATGACATAACACCACTCAACAGTGGCATCATCAGTAGATGCTCTGAAGCTGAGGAATGGCAGGAGCGAGGGGTGGGGTTGGGTGAAGGTTACCCAGAGCTACCATGACTTCCCCTCACCCGAAGGCCTGTGGGAGTGAGATGCCCTGGAGCGGGGCATTGGTGAACTCCGTTAGCTGCATGGTGTGGCCGCTGCTCCGAGCGGCTTGTCCTCTGTGTTCCACCTCTTCTCCCGTTTTAGCTTCTCGCCTTTTGTAGTCACTCCCCCGGTAGGCAGGAGTAGCAGGTTCTGATTGAGTTTGACCTGCATATCTCGAGATCTTACTGTGAGAGCCGCCCACTGGGATGCCGTGGGCTGCCCCTCTCACCCCCTCCACCTTCTGCTTCCTCCAGGTCTATCGTGGCCTATCAGCCGGCCGGGGACAACAGCCACACCTTCGAGGCCACCGCCATGCTGAAGTCCTTTGGCGTCTTCTTGGGCGTCTTCAGCGGCTCCTTCACCCTTGGCCTGGCCACCGGTGTCATGACGGCCCTCATATCCTCGCCTCATTCCCGTTCTGTCTCGCTTTGGCGGGTGGTTTAGCGGCCCCCAGACCGGATAACCGGCGCTCGGTGTCTTACCTCTCTCCCATTTCCCTTGACCATCTCCTCACGTTACCAAGTTCACCCGGCTGAGGGACTTCCCATTACTGGAGACAGCCCTCTTCTTCCTCATGTCTTGGAGCACCTTTCTGCTGGCTGAAGCGTGTGGCTTCACCGGTGAGACTGTGCACACCGCCCCCCCGAGACTGGTGTGGCTGTGCTCAAGTGATTTTGTGAGGGATTTGTAAAAGGGTTATAAAACGTTATATAAGGGTATGACCTGTCTGACCTGTCGTGAGGGGCATTGCCAGGGCTCTGCGGAAGGCTGCAGCTACGGCATGGGTGTGGCTGCCCCTGACTCCTCCCACCTCTGTTTCCCCACCCTGACAGGTGTTGTGGCTGTGCTCTTCTGTGGAATCACCCAGGCCCACTACACCTACAACAATCTGTCCCCAGAGTCCCAGGACAGGACCAAGCAGGTGGGGCACCCCCCACGGGAAGGGGAGATTTAATGTTGGCACAGCAGGGAGTTTCTGAGGGTGTACCATGCAGCGTGGTCCTACCCTGTGTTATAATGCAACAGATGGTTCAGATCCAGACCAAAGTTTTGTTTCAACCATCCAGTTGAGTGCTCTGAGACTGTGACTCTTTTTACGCTCAAGTGGTTGGTTGAAACAAAACCTTGGTCCAGATTAGTACTTTTTGGACCCGGACTGTCCACCTGTGCCCTGCAGTATAAGTGTGTAAACAGCCCATAACACAGCTGCTTCTGGGCAGAGCCACCACGCCTCATGCCCTCAGTGGAGATCTGCCGTTCCTCGAGCTGTCATTTCTCCCCGCTTCTCTGTTGCAGCTGTTTGAGCTGCTGGACTTCCTGGCCGAAAACTTCATCTTCTCCTACATGGGGCTGACGCTGTTCTCCTTCCAGAACCACATCTTTAACCCCATGTTCATCATCGGGGCCTTCGTATCCTCACCGCCACCTGCCAGTCCGACCGTGCTTGGCCCTGATGGCAGATCCCCCCCCGCTGGTCTGGGCGTCTGCCGGACACACAAACATATATGTACATAGGTACCTATGTGTCAAGTTTCGGCTGGGAACTGGAGCCTTTAACTAGGCCATAGAACGGTTTACTGGTACGTCGGATTACACACGGTAAACTCAGCGGCATGCACATAGACTTGTTTTAACTAAAACCCCAGCCTTGTGCCCTATTCCGGCTGTATCCAGGGCCGCCTGTAGATGGATGGATATACTTTACAGCACTTGCATTATAAGCATTCGCATGGCTGAGGACTGCCTCCTCTGTGAATGATTTTCCCTCCGTGAGCTAGCCGCCCTGCCTATAGTGGTGGGCTGGGCAGACTTTGCCAGCTCTCCTGCCCTCGCCAGGCGCTCCTTGACGGCACCCCCAGCTGGCGGTGTTCCTTGGCAGAGCCGCGAACATCTACCCCCTGTCCTTCCTGCTCAACCTGGGCCGCAAGAACAAGATCGGCTCCAACTTCCAGCACGTCATGATGTTTGCAGGTATTTCCGTCCGCAGGGCCCTGGCGGTCTGCGAGGTCGGGGTGAGGGCCCTCAGGGAGAGCTTCCTCTGTTAGTGCTGATGGGGGTGTGTGTCCTGCCCAGGGCTGCGCGGGGCCATGGCTTTCGCCCTATCCATCCGGGACACGGCTACCTACGCTCGGCAGATGATGTTCTCCACCACACTGCTCATTGTCTTCTTCACCGTGTGGATGTGTGGCGGGGGCACCACACAGATGCTGTCTTTCATGCGCATCCGGTGAGTGGGGGGGCACTAAGACCCTTCAGCACCTGTGTTGGGGTGATGGCAGAGGGCAGCATCTCCAGCTTGAATGTAATCGTGCTGTGATATTTGTGACTTGTTATAAAGGGAGGGGCCTTGGGAGTAATTTTATTTTCCCTTTCTTCCCTGACAGTGTTGGAATGGATTCGGATCAGGACCACTCTGTAAGGAGCGCAAAATTATGCTTATCTGTATTAACCCCTTAGTTCTTGCCCTGCTCTGTGTTAAACGGTGTATCTGTGTGTTGCAACAGCTGAACGCTCCTGATGCGCCCGAGCGCCGGGCCAAACACGACAGTGCTTGGCCGTTCAGACTTTGGTACAACTTTGACCATAAGTATCCTTCAGCGGTAACTGAAATACATTTTTCAGTAGAAGTGTGCATACCGATGACTTTCAGCACAGGGCTCTAATTGTGAAGGGTTTCCTTAAGAACATGCACAGAGCTACCCTTTTGGGACGCATTGTGGTTTGAATCTTCTAGCCAAGCAGAGTCTGACCAAATAAATGTTTATGCTCCATTAACAGTGCTCTGTTAAATTGTAGTACCAGCTGTATACAGCAGATGGCACTCTGTCTTCCAGTCCTTTAGCATACACTTCCATCCAGGTAAACTGAAGGCACAGTTAGTGCCATCCACTGTGTTACTGTTACTGCTGAGTTGTGACTCGGCCCCTGTTGTTGAGCCTTTGACTCCAGCCCCCCCTGCCCAGCTATCTGAAGCCGATCCTGACACACAGTGGCCCCCCCCTCACAGCCACTCTGCCTGCTTGCTGGGGCCCACTGGCACGGTGCCTCACCAGCCCCCAGGCCTATGAGGTGAGTCGGTGCTAAGCCAGCATGTCAGTGCTGAGTTCGCTGGAGCTCCGTGGCAGTGCTGCAGTTTGTACGCCTTCGACTGAGGTGCGTAGCAGTGTTGCAGTTCGTACGCGTTTTCCGACACTGCTTGTCGATGCTGCAGCTTGTACACGTTCTCCAGAGCTCTGTGGCACTGCTGCAGTTCATACGCCTTCGCCAGAGCTGCGTAGCAATGCTGCAGTTCATACGCAGTTTCCGGAGCTGCGTGTTGGTGCTACAGCTCGTACGCGTACGATGGAGCTTCGTGCCAGTGCTGCAGTTCGTACGTGTTCGCCGGAGCTGTGGCAGTGCAGCAGTCTGTACTCATTTTGCGGAGCTGCATATAAGTGCTGCAGTTCATATGTCTTTTCCGGAGCTGCGTGGCAGTGCTGCAGTTCGTACCTGTTCACCGGAGCGGCGTGGCAGTGCTGCAGTTTGTGCTCATTTTGCGGCGCTGGATGTCAGTCCTGCAGTTCAGACGCGTTTTACGGAGCTGCATGTCAGCAGTATAGTTCAGACGTGTTCGGCGGAGTTGTCTTTGCCTTTCTTTGAGCATCTCCCAACCCTTCACCCTCTGTCCCCGTCCCCTCCCCTGACCAGAACGAGGGCCAGCTGCGAGATGACGACTCGGACCTTATCCTGAACGACGGCGACATCAGCCTGACATATGGCGACGTGGCCGTCAGCACGGACGCCTCGGGCACGCGGGCCTGCTCCGCCATGACCTCGGACGAGGCCCTGGACCGCGAGCTGGCCTCCGGGGAGCACGAGCTGGTGATTCGTGGCACGCGACTGGTGCTGCCCATGGATGACACGGAGCCGCCCCTGGTTCTGCCTCTGCCGCCGCCCCCGTCCGGCTCAGACCTGCGACGCTTCAGGGAGTGACAGACTTATCGCTTCCTCCGTCTCGTAATCAGTCTCGCTCGTCCTCCTCGTTTTAAGACAAACGTCAGCTATTCCCCGTTTGTCGGCCTCACCTTTTTCCTGCAAACATCTCGTCCATATTTATTTATTTAGGGTTTTCCCATGAGAATTTTTTTTATATGCATGTGCATCCCCTTCCCCCAAAAAAAGCAAAATGGATGCTTTCATTAGCCCATGAGGTGTTTTGCGTTGTGTTTCCCATTTGCCTGTAGGAGGCGCTGTGAGAGCCTCTCTCGCACCCACTCTCGGGCTGAGGGGCCAGTGTGTGAGGATGTGATGAATCCCAGTGTGTCCTGGGGGGTGGGGTGTTCCCTTCTCACGCCCCCAGCGGCCGTCCCAGCCATTGGCCCTGTGACAGTGACATCATCGCACCTTCTCCCATAGCCGGATACTCCATGTGTGCGTGGGGGGGGGGTCCCAGCAGGGTTGGCTGGGCACCTATATAAATCCTCCATTTTTACCTTTTCTACTTGGGTCTAGAATAATTTTCAGAGGTCAGCTGGTGCCCGCAGACCTTCCCTTTCCCAGAAGCCCCCTGTAATCACTTATGAACTGTGAAAATAACTCCAATGCGAGCTGCATGTTTAGCCTGAAATAAAACAAAGCTTTTTAGCAAGCAGAATGTAAAGGAATAAGACGTCAGGATCGGGAGCTGGACCCAGAGCCAGACCCGGAGCCGGACCTAGATGTGCCCAAGGGATCCGGCGTCTCGTAAGCGGAGTCTAGCAGCAGTCAGCCAGCCGAGGCAGGAGAGACCGCCATAGCAAAGAGCTCAAGACTGGGGTAATATCACTCCGGGTTTGATGATGATGATGATGATGATCCTTTTTTAAAGAGCAGCTACAGAATAGAAGCAGGAGGCCGGAAGGGAAGAATTTTTAAGAACGGCGCTGTTGCTGTCGCCCTAGTTTAGTTTCCAATTTGTTGCCTTTGGCCGGCGATGTGCGGCTCGGTACGTTTAGCTCCACTTAAGTGCAGGCAGAGGGGTGAGAAATGGAACGCCATTACAGCTTAGCATTAAGGTAAACATAAAGAGAAGAGGGCGTGGGGGGGCTGTGAGTCCCCTCATAATGACTGTCCCATAGTTTACACTTTTTTTTATGCTCGAAATTGTCGAAGACTGTTTGGAATTCAGTGAGTTGGAGCAGAGCTGAGGGCGTTGCACATGAATGTGCTTTGTGTGTGTGTGTGTGTGTGTGTGCGTGTGCGTGTGTGGGGGTGTCTGTGTCTGTCTGCACACATGCACAGCTGCAAAGACTTTTTAAGACTTTTAAAATGGTTTTGTTGACTTCTTGCAATTGTAAGAGGACTGCAGATGTAGCTTGTTTGGATGGGGGGATGGGCACGGGGGCATGTGTATATATAACACCTAGTGTCTTTGAAATATCTGCTCTGAAGCACTAACTGTGTTCTGGTACTAAAGCTAAACCCACTGAGGCACATGTGCGCAGCCTGCTTGGCAGACCGTAAGCTCCCTGCAGACAGGAAGGTGACCGACTGGCGGCCCCACCCTCCTTAAACGAGGTCATAGTCGAGGAGCCGCTGGGAACGCCGTCCATTACAGGAAGTCCCGACGCCACCCGGCGTCAGTGGCAGGAAGCCTGTTTATCAGCCGCCTTCCTCCGCGGTCCGTCAGTCAGCGTGTCCGTCGGGAGTGATCAGGAACCAGCACCCCACTGTCTCTTGCCAAAGTGGAGCATTTTTCTCTCCTCTTTATTTTTGAACTGCATGTGTTTAGATGTCACTCCTCTGGTATCTCTGTCATTCACTGGGGACGCTGACATAGTGGGAAAGCATTAAAATAGAATGTTTGCACTTTTTGTGCATTGTTCTGTCATTGGCGAGTCATAAGCTCTGAGGTCTGTGAGGTGCACAGACCTGCCGCTGGGGATGCTCTGAGCGGCAGCGTGACGCCGTGGTTTTGTCCTCCGTCCAGCCCCCTCCTCCCCCCAGCACGAACTGCCTCTCTCAATGTGCCCAGTCGTCAACGCTGGTCAACGCGCGTGGCGTCGCCCCGAAGTCACGACCATTTCAGCCGGCGCATTACGTAATTGCTACCGTCCCCTTTCCAAACGGCTATGAAGGTCACCATCGCCACTTTTGAGAAGACGCTGCTTCGAATGGCTTGCACGTCGAGCAGCGGACTCTGTCGCTTAATATTAATATAGAGTGTTGAGTATATGTTTGGAAAGTCTACTGAAGATGTTGATGTCTCCTGGTGTGATTGTCGGACTCCCTGGTCTGTCGTGTCCGTTGCTCACTGTTGCTGTTTACACCGTTGTGTATAACCTCCTTGCCTGTCTGTGTGTGTGGAATGATTATTCAATAAAGAGACCCCATGTTTATTTAAACAGCCCCTTTCCACTTATTCCACCTTTCTTTCCTTTGAGCTGTTTTTTCCCCCCTTCAAATGCCATGAGACGTCTTGGGTTCTGCTGCTTCCGCTGCCTCAAAGCGCCTGTTTGGTGCTTATCAGCGATGGCGTCCGCTCAGTCAGCATGGCCGGGCTCCAGCGCCCACGTCCCCTGGGACAGATGGCACGCAGGCCAGACAAACACTGATCTTATTCCAGTGTGCTCTCACCCATAGATGGCCCATCACTCAAGCTGACAAGCCACCGTGTGTGAGCCAATATCGCCGTGGTCATTTTTCATGCTGTTCCAAAGTTTCGGGGGAAGAATTCTCGCGTCTAAATCAAGGAACGTTTCCTTTGAACCAGCAGAATTGACAGAGGCCCTTTATTTATTCTGTCGAGGGATCTAGATGGCCAAGGTGCCGTTTCTCACATGTGCTCCTGATTAGCCAGGGCCCTCCAGTGAGACGGATCAGGTGACACGCTCCTGCTCCTAATATGGACACCGATTGCCACAAGAATGCGTGTTTGCTGGAAGCACAGACACTGCGTATATTCACTGGGAAGCTTCCAAAGTTCGCTCTCACTGTTCCAAGCTCTGCTGTCCGTTCCCAGTCCGTCTACGTTCCTTCTTCTTCACAATGATGCTGATGGTGAGCTGTGTGAATGCTTTGATGCTGATGGTGAGCTGTGTGAATGCTTTGATGCTGATGGTGAGC
>JAODKN010044228.1:2318-20097 GCA_026774425.1 Petrocephalus zakoni
TCCTTAGATTATTTTTAGTATCTGGAGCATCAGGAGTTGTGGGTTTGATTTAAGACTGAAAATGACCAAAAAAAAAATTCTTCTGAAACGCATCAGTGGATTCTTGTACTGAGAAATGAAAGCTATTCCACAGGAAATTTCTAAGTGACCCCAAACTTTTGAACAGTAATGAGAAAAAAATATATACACACACTCTACCAGTCAAAAGATTCGGCACGCCAGCCACCTACAAAGGAGAGCGATAGTGTCACATCACACAATCAGGCCATTTGACCTAAACACAGCAGAAATGGTTTTGGAGCAGTTTGACCACAGAATAAAGGAAACGCGACCAATGAGTGCTCAGCATACGTGGGAACTCCTTGTAGACAGCTGGAAAAGACTCCGAGGTGGCCATCTCATGAAATTAGCATAGAGAAGAAAGTGCGATAAGGGCCTTGCTCAAAAGCCCAGTGGTGGGATCACTCTGCCAACCATGGAATTTAAACCAACAACCTTCTGAGTCCCACTCCACAGAGCACCTCCCCCCAACAAATTATTATCTTTTTAATTCTTTTTTTTTGGGCTGTGCATAATTTCATATGTGTTATTTTATAGTTTTGATGTCTTTATTCTAAAATGTAGAGAACAGTATAAATAAAACTTTCCATGGGTAGGTGTGCCCGAACTTTTGACTGGTTAAAAAATAATTGTACAAATTGTAAACCGCTAATGTGGGAAAATGGACATTGTTTCTACACCTTGGTGCCATAACCCAGCTGCTCTTATCCATCGTTTATGCAGCACGAGAAAGGAGCGCCTTCCCTTTGCCCAGTTTACTGCTTAAGTAGCACAGGAGACAAGGATATAAAAAATACTCATGAATATATGTATAAAAATGCTTATGAATAAAAAAGAACAGAAATCACAGTAGAGGATTTCACCATAGGCTCTGGACCTACATTGCAGCCGACTCAAATAAAGAAACCAATTATTCATCAAATGAAGGTACCCAAAGCACAGTCAGCTGTAACATGGTTTCTGGTCCCCGTCTGCTTGAACCGGCAGCAGTATGTGTTCTGGCTGCTAAATAAATGATAACAATTCTGTAATCAGTAAACTGGCATGGACACAAAGTTTTTTTTAAATAATGTCACTAGTCATGACCAAAGATGGGCAGTATTTCAATGAAATGTATTTAAAATACATATTTAATTAAAGTATGTTGTAATGTATCATTTGCTAAAATCATATGCAATTTGCAACAAAAATCTTTGACATGTTGTATTTTTGTAATACAGCGACACCTTACGGGAGCAAGAACTACCTGTATGTCCATGTGAGTTTCTGGTATCACTGCCAGTGCCAGGGACTCAATCCAACATGGCTGAGCCAACCCTGAAGGAGGTTGAAGAAGCAGTTAAATCATCAAGAACAATCTCCTCTGCAGGTCCGGATCCAAGTCTCCAAGTTTGACTCTGGAAGAGCTTAAAGGTGATCTGGTGGAAAGGAAAAATTGCTTCTCAGTGAAGGCATGTGGCTATAGAAGGGCATAATCACTGGCTGCACAATCTTGGTTCCACTCTTCTCACTGGCTGGGAACATGATTGTTAAATCGGCAGAGGTGGAGTGCAGAGGCCCTATATCTAGGTCTGGAGCTTTGTAGCCCCCCACAGATTCTGACATTAACAGAAAAACCGGTTAAGAGCCTAGGCAAAATCTTTGACAATAGCTTGAGGGACACCTCTGCACTTCAGCAAGCCAGGCGCAATTTGACAACAAAGTCAGGGCTTCCCGCAAATTCAAGGCCTGGATGGAGGCATGGAGTCCTGCCAAAGCTCCTGTGGCCCCTTTTAGCCTATGAGGTGCCAGGGACAACAGTGGAAGGCCTAGAAAGAACAATCAGTCAGTTCTCCGTAGGTGAACAGATGCTACCACGGTCCCTAAGTTGCATCGTCTTTTATGGGAATTCCACCAAGCTGCAGTTTCACATCAGTGGCCTGGTGGAGGAGTTCAAGGTCACCAGAGCAAGGGAAATGCATGTACAAGCTGCGAGCATGGACCAGGTGGGAGCACGTGGAACCACGCAAGATCTCCTGACCAGAGCTCTGGAGATCCGAACCACTTCACATCGAGTTTCTCATACAATCTGTGTATGACGTTCTCCCAAAACCCAGTCAATTTGCACTGCTGGAGATTAGTGGATACTCCAGCATGTCAACTATGCCAGAGCCACCATGACCAGGTCCTGAGGTCATTGGCAGATACATTAAATACAGCAATCCAACGTAGTAAGAAAACACCCAAAAAATTCCATCACCTTCATTAGAGCTGGGGAGAAGGGACACCAACAACCTAGCCCCTCGGGGGGGCTTCTTGCCACTGCACTGGACTGGCAACTCCAGGCAACTTCCAATCTAGGAAGGCAGCTCAGGATACCAGAGCACATTGCTGCCACTTTGCTCTGCTCAGATGTGGTGTTTAGCATCGTAGTCTACGGAGCAAGTGGTGCTGCAGGAACCTACTGTCCCCTGGGAAGACTGGATAGGTGGAGCCAATGAGCACAAGAGGGCCAAATACGCAGAGCTAGTTATGGAGTGCAGAAGGAATGGCTGGAGAGCCTGCTGCAAACCAGTCGAGGATGGGTGTCCAGGTTTTGCAGGTCAGTCATTAGTGTGGTCCTTGGAGTGAAAAGGAGCAGAAAAGGCCTCACGGTGGCTGTGGATCCAGAGGGGGGAAGCATGAAGTGCACCACATGATCACCCCTGGTTGGGTCGCCCGGGTGTGGGTGTATGATGATTTACGACTCAAAACACCCTATGACCCCAGGTTCATCACTGAAGATGTCTCCATGTAGCACCAGAAGGTGTTTTCAAGAGAGGTAGGGGTTAAGGAGGCATGCGCTGATACAGTGCCTTGCCGCACACCACAAACCACCTCGGGGAGTGCGGCCATGCAGTTGGTGATGCCTCAGCACCACACAGATGGAGTTGAACGGTGTGAAGTTTTTCCAGTGGCTGGAGTGCCAATCCTGCCACCAACCCACAAATTTTTCCCTGAAGTTGGAGGACCTACTTGCAGGGCCAGATGTAGGTTAACGCCATACCCAGGACTAAGCAATTGCAGGTTAAAGGCCTTGCTCAAGGGCATAATGAAGTAGAATCACTGTTGGCATTCGAACCAACAACCTTCCAAAAATCCCTAGCCTCAGAGCCACCACTCCACCAAGAGCTACCAAATTATTATTCTGTTTAAACTTATTATTCTGTTTAAGCTGTAATTTTTTTACAAATACTACACATTACTAGGGCTATAATGATACATGTATTCATCACGTACCATTAGTACTCAACATGTATTTTTGTATTTTAATATTACAAATTACTTGTATTTTACTTAAATACATTTTATCACACCAATATTTTGCATTTTATTTTTTTACATTTGATGAGCAAGCATTTGTAATTTATAACAAAATACTTTTTTAATGTATTTGTGCCCCTTTATGGTCATGACAAGCTATTGCTATCAGTGTTTTTCAGTAGTGTTTGTAATAACCAACTAGTTATTCAGCCTGACTAGTCAAGTTCAGCCTAGTACATTTGAAATGGTTAGTTACTTTCATACTTATGACATTTTGGACCAGTGTTGGCAATTTTCAGTAATATTTAATAGTATATATAAAATTTAAATAATCAAACTATGGTGTTCATGTTGTCTGGAAAAAACATATGATTCTGTAGGCTAGGTCACAAGATAGGGGCATTTCATGGTGCTTCAAAATCTCTTCCACCCTTTGAAATTTACTTTTCAGTTAGTGCAGTCATGTCATTACATGGATTTACATGGAATCAATAACATGAGTAACATCTAACAACACTTAAAGTTAGATATTCAAACTCACGCTGCAATTTATTTTACTTCTTTAAAAATATGTATTTACAATTTTTACAGTATAAATATGTCATGTAATTATATGTTGAGTTTCATTGAAAAAAATTGCTTTCCACAGTTCTGGGATCAGATACAGGTTATAATCCCTGGCTAACCTTGCACCCCCCGCCACAAGCTCTCTGTCAGATTTGTTTGCTTTTCCTTTCACAAAAAGCAGGCTGCTGACTGCATGATGTGTCATGACAGCTGTCTGAATAGTAACTGTTCTAGGATATGGTCTGTGTTCTGGCTCTTTACTGTAAAATCTGTGCAGGCATTAATAGGTTTTTAGACTTTGACCTTCATAGCTGAACAGACTACCTTCATAACAGATTCTGAGTATTGTAATTAAAGCAGATTCTCTCTTTCACTACAATGCAAAAGGGCAATTTACAGTGTCTAGGCAATAATGTAAATCCACAGTGAGTCCACTGAGTTCACTTTAACAGATCAAGGAACTTCACAGACAGGGTTTAATAAAGAAACTCCTCACAACCATGATCAGAATAAGCAGGTGGGTGGATGGATGGATTGAATAAAAAGCACCTCACCATACAGCCTGATCACAGGCTGCACTATGTGGGCAGTATTCCCTATTGTCAGTCACTTTTTCACCAGACACCTCACCAGGACAAGTTGTGGCAAATGTCATCATCACCACCATCGTAATTTTTCCACAACTTTGATGATGATGAATTACATCTAAAATAATGATTGTTTTTCTTAAATGTATTATTCCTGTGATTTTCAAACCCTTGCTTCAACAGTTTTCAACCTCGAAACTCCCTTGCACTTTGCGAATGGTACACCCCATAAGGAGAAGCGTGCTTGTATTTCTCATTTTGATATTCTGAAATATTTTTCATATTCCCTGTTTTTCATTCCTTTCTGTCAAATTGTTCCTTCAAATTCTTCAACTGCTCCCATTCCGTCAGTCTTCAACATAAAACCTCCAAACTCGCTGAAGACATCCAGCTCAAAAGTATTCAACCAACTTTCTTCTGTTTAACCCTCCTTCATCCCTTCTTTCTCATCCCTCTATTTTTCTCCCATTGACTTCCATTAAGTTTTCTCCTCTACACTCCTCTATCCCTGTGATTTTCTTCTCCTTACAGTTTTTCACCTCAAAACTCCGTTACACCTAGCATATGCTCCACTCATTATGGAGAAGTGTGCTCGTATTGCTCTTTTTGATATTCCAACCACATCCCTCTTTTTCATACCTCTTCCTGGAAAGTTAAACCTTTCTTTCATAGGCAGAGTGTTAGCATCCACATAATTGCACAGGTAATAGTATGCAACAGTCGACTGATGCTGTAGGTACAATCACATTCACAATTTCTTCTGGAAATGCCCTTCATAGCTACAGTGGGAATCTCATTATAGTATCTGAGTTGTTCTCCTGTCTTCTTAATTGCAAAATAGAGTTGGCAAAATCATCTGAATCATCAGATATTTCTACCACATATTGCAATTTGCCCATCTGCTCAATAATGTTCAACATTTAAAATAGTGTAGATTCTTTATTAAATTGGCAGTTATTAACTATACCACTAACAAGAAAACACAAAATAATATGTTGATCATTTGTTTATATGCACTTACTGTCCTTACACTAAAATAGTAATTTCTGGCTTAAACAGTAAGTTATACACTTATAACAAGAAACATAACAGTGTAAAAAACACATAGTGGGACCAGAGAACACTAATGTGCAACTAGCTCAAAACTTAATATAAAACTAAATATCTCATCTTCTTTGCATTAAAACTCAGATCAGTGTTGGGCACATTACTAGTAATTAGTTATTAGTTATAGATCCTAGTTACCTCTCCCAAAACGTAACTGAGTTAGTAACTGTCTTACAGCATTATAAAAGTAACTATTTACCAATAAAAGTAACTATTGTGTAACATTTTTTTTAATGTTCAAATACTTCAAAGAATTTGGACCGCCCCCCCCCCCTTAATGGAATTCAATTATGTGTATAATAAAACTGAATATTTGTCACGATCAGCCCCGCCCAACATGTCTGCTTCCCAGTGTTTCCCTCAGGCGGGGCTTGATTAGCCTCACCTGAGCCTCGTTGTGCTTACCTGATGTGTCAATCCCTTTGTTTGCCTAATCACACCCACCTGGTGTTTCCTCCTTGATGTCTTACCCAATTTAGTCAGTCTGCGTCCTGTTCCTCTCGTCGGTTACTGTTTGAGCTGTGTTCGTGTTTCCTGTGGCTGGCATTGCCATTTTCCCCCTCCCTATGAATAAACGCCCCTGTGAGGTGCTTTAGTACCCGCAGCCTGCACTATGGGTCGTTCCTCCCGCCGCAAACACCACAATATTAAATATGTGTAATTAATTAAATGGACACTTCATATAATAAATTATTATAAGAAAACATTGTACACTAATTGACACTATTTTAGTGTTGCTGTGGGACAATGTGAGGAAAGACACCTATCAAATTTATTGTATATTAATGTGTTATGTATAATATATTATTTTAGATATTATCATTACTATGTTTATAATAGTATAACAATAACACACAATAGATATTTACAACCGACATGAAGAAGCACTTGGTCCTGGGCACATTTAACATATGCAGTCTCACCTTTTATCTCAGTGAGGGAAAAGTAATGTCTGTACTTCCGGTTTAAAAACGCTACTTTTGAAGTCTCTGGGCTCGCCATAGCTTCGTGTCTCTTGGTTGTTTATGTGTGTGGCTGTGCGTGTGTGTGTGTTTGTGTGTGAACACCCACCCAACTCTGCCTCTGATTGGCGTCCCATAAAACTGTACTCTTCCTTAGCCAATCATCATCCTCATAGGAGAAGAAAAAAAAATACTTTGCAGCGCCTGTGGCTGAGAAACCCTGGTTGGATGAAAACAGCTTCATTGAGCTTAATTACAGTAATGGGGCACATTTTATTGTTATTGTTAGTAATAGTAACGGCGTTGTAATAATGGAAACAGTAATTAGTTAGGTTACCCGTTACTGAAAAAAAATAACACCTTTAAATAAAAATAACACCTTTAAATAAAAATAACACCTTTAGTAATGCCGTTCATTTTAACGCCATTATTCCCATCAGTGGTTAAGATACTTTTTTGCGAGTTTTGGAACTCATTATGTGCAGTTTTCAATTATGTCTTTGTACCTGGTTAAACTTTTAAGTTGGTCCTAATCGCATTGTCAATTAAACTTTATTGTTTGCAATGCTATGTGACAGGTGCTTTTATGACAGTCTGGGACTTCCTCTTAGACCATGACTTCTGGGAAATCCAGAAAACTCCAAATTGGAGCCCATGAGGCAGACATTCTTGACCGGGTGCGACAGACAGACACAGGGAGAGCATGCAAACTGCGCACTCACAGAGCTGGGGGCACAGAAGGAGGATGGTCAGTTTAATGTAGTTCAATAAAGGAAATGTTACATGTAAGATCATTGGGCCTCAAAGTACTTTGGTTTTCAAGAATTTAAAGCATTTTGTTGTTATTGTTGTATGAATAATGCATGAAAACATTTCAGTAGAAAGAATGCTTTTTGTTTGTACTTCCCAAGACAAATCAATATTTAATATGAAAATTGACAATATAACCAAACATTTGCAATAACTAGATAGCCTACTTGGATAAGAAAGATTGTTGTAGTTACATTGACTCTTTCAAATGGATGTCCTTCTGCAACTCTGCAATCTCATAAGAAATGGGAAAGTACGTTCAAGTCCCTGAAATCAGCCTTTTTCTGGCAGACTTACTTTCTTGATGAAAGTCTTTCGGGGGATAATTTGCACAGATTCACCTTATCACCCAAAGGAAGGGGAGAGGCATAGATTCAGGGGGGGGGCGACATTCTGTAGGGGCCCAGAAAAATAAGTTTGGTTTCTTTTTATATTACAAGTGAATTATAAAGACAACTTGACACAGTAGTGATGTTGAAAACATTGACATTTATTTAGCGATTTAAGAAGTTATACATTATAGGATAAATTCTAATTTATGACATTTTAATATAGGCAAAGATATACATAAATTGCAATTTGTATACATAAATATAAAATCTGAGGTAGGGCCTCAAGAATTAATGACTTTGAAATTATGCATTTCACATGTAATATATGATTCTTTTCTCTTTTCTGACACAAGATTCAAAACTTTATATTTATATATATATATATTTAGATATATGTATGTTTATAGTATATGGTGATAGTTTATATGGCAAACTAGTTGATGTCATGGTTTGTAGGAGGTACATATCTATATCCATAGGCAGCAGTACCCCACATAGAACACACATATGACATTACGCAAGTAATTAGAAATTTAACCTATACACTGATAGGTCCACAATAAAGTGCCCAAAAGACACAACATACACTAGATAAGTGATTTTTTTAAAATTTAGCTATATATGGCAGACTATAGGCTACTCTGTATCTTTATTTTGAAATACACACAATATTCTAAAATTAGAAGACATCTATAAGGCCAATGGTTACCTGAAGATGCATTGTGGCATGTTGAAAATCATCAACAAACACTAATGGAAAGTGACTGGCAGTATCTCAGTCTTTCTGACATGCCAATTTTCTCTTTTTTTTGTCTTTAAACCCTTCATAAAGCGTTCCTTCTTTGGTTATCTACTGCCTAAAGTTGACTTATAGGCATAAAAACAACACACATTATATGAATGCAAATACTAAGATGAACAATAACTTTCTCTGCATGCCAGTAATCTGAGGACTTAACTCATGTCTACAAGAGCAATGGCTGGACTGACACATGCAAGGGGGAAGGGGGGGTGGGGGGGGTGAGAATGCAAGCATCCATTTGCCATCTGTGACAAACTTCATGACAAAGAAGCACAGCAACTTATACTCAAGCCTGACAACTTGAGGGCCTAAGGAGAGCGGAATGTGGCTCTGTGTAAGCTGTAAGTTTCAGGTACGAAGAGGACAACCGGATTCACCGTAACACCAGGGCCGCCATTTCTACCCATAGACATTCTGCCGATTCTCTAGAGAGCTGACTGACTTTCTCCAGCAGTTTGATTGTTAGCAAAGTGCACGGCATGGAACGCTGTGTTCTGTGAGGAAGTGCCTGTGTAAAGGGCACTTCTCCATTGTCTGCTCACTGGAGAGATTATTTGAACAATCCCAATGATATATTTGACACAGCCTTCCGTTGCACGTTCTGTCATCTTCCAACTCAGTGGTTTGTTTCCCAGTGCTGGCTGGCTGGGGGAATACAGTAGAGACAATAATACCAGCAAGGAACATATATAGACACACAAGAGAACCAGTTAAACACATGTCCATAAATAAAAGTGACACATCATTATAAGTGCGTCAACAACTGGGATTCCATTTTTTCTATTATCCTCTGTAATTTTTTTCCCGTGTTACACGATAAGAGGAAAAATAGTGTTATTTTATAAAGCGCTTAATTAACACAACAGCATATGGCGATCAGAAGGTTCTAATCACTAGCGACTTCTGCTGGGGCACCTACCCTCCCAACCACATTCTTTAAACTACCGACTCCATGATACTGTAGGAACCGGAGCAAATTACAATAAAAAAAAAAATATGGCAACCTCCCTAAGGATGAGAAGGTAACACGTAGATTGAAAAATATAGGCTAGTTAAACTGCAAAATGAACAATATTGGTAAGAATCATTGCCCATTTCTGAGTATACTCAAAGACACGGGCCTGAGGGGTGACTTTCCCCAAATCTGCTTAGCTAAAAGGCGACCCTTCTCAGACAACCCTGTCTGAAGAAACAGGATTCTGCTTGCCAATGCTGATATTATATACAAGCTAAAGAGATTATTTTAAAAACATTAAGCTGACTCACATAGAACACAACACAACTATTTTCCATGTCAACACTGTGTCTTGAAATTTTTGTTTCCTTTTTTAATATTAGTACACAATGTGACACTTGAAAAATGTGTAATCACCCATCTTGTCCCGAATGCTGATGATATACACTCAACACCTACATATGTAGCTGATGAATCTGTTTACCTGAGACCCTATTACATGAAAAGACAGACAAATATTTCATGGCAAAGCGGTCCCCAGAAGTCCGCAACAGTATCTCAGACCAAGCAAGTTCCAGTGAAAAGTCCATTTCTAAGCTATGCTATGCTATCTCACGATCTCTGACAGTTGCTCAGATATTCATAAGGATGTGATTACACCTGCACACACTACATGAACACTTTTTAAAAAGTGTAAATTTGTACGACATACAATTATACAGTCGACTTGCAAATCAGAATCATACTCATTCTTGCTTGATTTTTTTTAACCCAACTAACATTACAAACATGAGAGAAGATGATTCACAAATGGCAGAAAGAGACCACAACATAGACCACTGAACAACAGACTCTATATTATGCACATATATATGGCCATTGGTTATAGTTCAAGTTGCAATGTACAGTTTTGAATGCTGTTTTTGTCTTTAAAAAGAAGAAAAGATGACGCTACAATGGTACATCCTAAACTATCAAAGTAGAAAGAGAGAGGAAAATGCATCACTTATTCATAGAGAGAGAAGACCAGGGGCACAGTATTTACTCCTAGAGGAGACAGTGGTGTGTCTAGACTCTACAATACAGGAGTATCCATGACAAATAGGTTTCAAGTAAAAACATTAAAGACAGCATTATGCAAAACTGTTTTTACACAAGGCAGACACAAACTGCAATATAATTGAGATTTCATTTAACCTGGGAGCTCTCTATTATTATTTTTTTGTTGTACTAGAGAAATTCCTCAGGCATAGACATTTAATTTAATCCATATCTTGAACAAAAGAGGTACCGTACATTTTAAAGGTATATTGTAAAATATTCTGTAATTTGTGAGTTAATCTGGTTTTTGCTGCCAGTGCCTGTAAAATTACTTCAGAAAAAGAAATTAATTCAATAATTGTTAATAACAGACAGACAGACAGATGGACAGATGGATGGATAGATAGAATAACGATGAGAGAATATGTGCTTTCAACATTAAAATATTTTACTTTTTTTAGGCAAAGGTTTTATATTGTTAGCTAAGTCTCTCATGGGAAGATATGCTGACCTCATGTGGCACAACATCGCTACAGGAAAATGCTCACATGGAAGGAAGTGCTTTCAGCCATATGACACAATTAATCATGAACCCTATTAGAGAGATGAAAAGGGGTTTGAGAGAGAATAGTCAAGCGACCCACGAGCCACAGGGGCAGCTACATATACTGGGAGCCCAGCTCGAAGTCCTTGGGTGGAAGCTTGAGCCCCAGTGAGCTGGTTCCCAGAGGATCTATCATGTTCTTATAGCGCTCTCCACGGTGCTTCATCAGGAACGGGCCCCAGTCAGGCTGGGGGGAACACACCAGCTTCAGGCGCTGTGGAGTCAGACAGATGCAGCAGTTTAAGGGGAAAGTGTCGTATCCCCATAACCACTTATCCAGTACAGGGTGAGAGTCAGCTCAGAGTCTGTCCCAATAGGAAGAAAGCAAGAATAGGGACACCAACGCACAGATACTGTATACACACACAGGAAGCTCCCTTGCAGCGGACTGAATGTGGATCCCCGAGGATGGGATTGGGAAACACTGTCCCAAACTAATACAATTTACATAATCAACAATATATAATTTCTCTTCAAAAATGCTGCCCCATTTTGAGTAGAGCACATTGTATATATGCGGTTACGCGTTATATGCGGTTTCCCCTCAAGTGTTCACCTTCCTTCTGTGGTACAGATAAAGCAGGAAGACTCACAGTCTGATTGGATGCAAGCACATTTAAACGGATTGCTTCCTCCATATTACCAAGCCCATTTTAATGCACAAAAGACTTCACGATTATAATGACAGGGCTTCCACAACATGCACATGACAATCAAAGCACCTTTGTTATTTGACACTGGAAATAACATGCTTGGAACTGTAAAATGAATCAATCAGCTACAAGCTCCTTTATTAATTCTTAAACCGTTCAAAAGGCTTGGTTTTCATCTAAGTAAGGAAAGGTTAAAGGAAGTCCTTGCGTGGAAGCTTGAGCCCCAGTGAGTTGGTTCCCAGAGAACGGAAAGGTTAAATTTCCCCATATTACCGGGAAAATAGACTATTCTTTTCAGCATCTAATAAAATCCCAGCACAGTCAAAGCATGAATGAATAACTCTCAGTACATTATGCATTTCTAAGTCATTTTATTCTATAGTACTTAATTAACACATATCTGTCTTCTACATTTATCTCACTCAACCGTGTGAAAGCAATAGCTTATTTGCTTCAAGTCACAGTTATACCATGGCACTGCGCAATTCTTGATTCTGAAAAGTGTTGATTATTTGGAGGTAGTGAGAGTTTGAGCAAGCAGGAATGTAATGCTAGACCCGAGGGACCTCTGTACATCGCTTAACACATCCAAGAACAGAAGACTCATCCCGGATCTTCTAGTTTGGGATACAGTTATCTGGCAAGTACAGTTCTTCTAAACCAAGAGAAAACTGCATTAGAGAAGCTGGATTAATTCACCTGTAATTGCATCCTCTAGTGGTCACTGACTATTGTGTGACTGCTAGTGTGTGATTGGCTGTGTAAAATGGCGAAAGCAAGGGCTCAATTCTTCACCCTCAGCAGAAGAAACTCTTTTGCTGGAGGCTTACGAGGGATTCTAGGAAATGACACGTGCCCAAGGCAACACAGCAAAAGCGGCCAAAAGGAGAACGAAGGGCTGCCAAAAAGTGTCTGACAACATAAGTGTCTTTTTAATTGATTACTATCTCAATATTTTCATTTCCACTGCTAGGAATCATTTAGTCCGTCATATTCAGAGTCAGTACCAGCTACTGCAAGCTGGTATGTATTATTCCGAACCTAAATATGAATAGTATTAGCTATGGGGCAAATTATCAAGTGTTTTCTTTTAGAGCAAGTAAAAAAAAAGGATGAACTTAAAAAAACTGTAGAGGGCCAGTTGTGCCAGTATTTAGTTCAGCTGGATATCCAGCAAAATGCCTACAGCCCCATTTTAAAGGGCACAGAAGGAGGGAACTCGTCCTCAGAGCCACTGGCGGGACGCCAGACCAATCAGTCTCACGTAAAGGATGGACATGCCACAAGCTATTTCTGTGGGGGGAGTATCAGGGAATGTCCTCACACACAGCAGGACGGGACTCGCGTGATGTGTTAGATGTGCAGCTAGTAGATTGCTGATGTATATTATTCCATCTCGACCACAGCAGAAACTTTCAAAAGGCAGTTCGTTCAGATACACTAAAGGATGTTGACAATCGTGCAATATGCACTCAATTTGGGACATTCCTCCTACTTACAGTACCAAATGCTGTATACAATTCAATTCAATCGTGTGAAATAACGACATGGAGTGTTTCTCAATTCCTAATAACACTACTGTTAATATGATCCATTTGTATAACTTCAAGGACTAATGTTTTGTTGATGGAACCTCTGCTTTGGCCTAATCTTCTTTACAGTGAATAAACCTGCTCCCATGCAGTTTTGAGTTTATGGACGTGTTGCTGCTCCAACAACACTTTCAAAGAACCGAGACATCTGGGATTTTGTCAAACTGTGAACAATTGAACCTGGATAACTCATTAATCCACATATGAAAGACACTGGAAAACTAAATAATTAAAAAGCTGAACTGTTATTAATGTATTCCATGTTGATATATTAAAGGTGGTTTAATATCAAATAGTAAACAAAATAAAAAAATATTTGACTGCTAAAAATGTTAACTTGGAGGTGGGCGGAGAGTCATTAGCATACATTTGTTGGCTGTCGAGAGTGAATGTGGTAAAATGGATATCCAGCTCTTCTGACATGTCATTGTCAAGTTTGGTGTCTTAGCTTGTTTAAGATTACTGTAAAACATAGGTCTTACACAGTTTGTTTGTTTTTTACCAACCACTGATAAGCATGTGGTCTTATTTGTGGAGATTAAAATAACGACATACAACATAAAAACAGACGATGCTGGTTGTTCCACACATGGTTCTGACATGTTAGTTGGTCATTTGCTTCAGCAATGAGTGTCAGTTGTTATTGATACATTGTCATAATAGTGTAAATGAGTTAAATGGTAACCCCCCCCACCCCATGACCCTTTTCCATGATGCTTCAGTCTAACGACCTATGCCCTCTACAGCTTCCACTATGTTCTCAGTAATGTCACATGGATGGATATCTATTTAGGGCTGAACAGTATTAGAAAAAATAATAATATAGAGAAATTTTTGAGTTTCGTGATCGCCGTTGGTAACCATGCCTTTTGCTATTTGATGCGTTTTTGCCATGATACAGATGAAACAGATAATACAAATTCAGGGTGCGTCCCTTATCTTCCATTATGAATCCACACGTTACTGAGGCCAATTCACTGCGCACGCAGTGTGAGAACGAAACATCTGTCAAATGAAGGCTGCAGTCCTTTAAATCAAACAAAATCATTGCCTTTATAAAGCTGTCATCTATAATGTAGATACCTGCATAATGCATTGAAACGGCTGGTATAAGAATTAAGGATGCTTTGTACTGCATTATGAAGGTATCTATAAGTATCACACACTGCAGCATCATGTCCACGTGACTTCTTGCAGAAGCATGTCCATGTCACACACTGCAGCAGCATGTCCAAATCCCACACTGCAGCAGCATGTTCAACTCACACACGGCAGCAGCATGTCAACCTCATCCACTGCAGCAGCGTGTCCACCTCACACACTGTAGAAGTATGCCCACGTCACACACTGCAGCAGCATGTCCACCTCACACACTGCAGGAAAGATTCCTCCTCACATGCTGCAGCAGCATTTACATATTCCCTAGACATTTTGGTTGCCAGGCAACACTTAGCCAAGCATACTGTGTAACTACAAGGACAATTCCATATTTTGTGACTAATTTGCATCCTTTCAAGGTAAAGAGTGAAAAGTGATTATTATGTGAGGCAATAATCAAAATTAAACATGGGGAAAACACACCTGCATGGGTATCATCAAAAGGTCACAGGGAATTCCACAAGTCTACAACTTTCAGGTCCCCTTCTGTATGCACCTTTTTGATTGACTGCAGTCATTTTACACTAACCGTCCTGACATTATACACTAGCTCTCCTATACAGTGGTAGGACAAAAGAGTGAGAGAGTGGGAAACTGCAACTGCACTGAAGTCTGTTAACTGCGGATTACCAATACACCTCTGTCTATATATGCCACTATGGTAACGATTTCATTAACTTAAGTGCATTAAGTTGTTCTTACCTCAATGAATGTTCCCGGTGCCAAATGCATTTTGATGACAAACATGATGGGGATCCAGATGACAGAGCAAATCACCATCAGCCAGCCCAGAACCATAGACCATGTTGGGTAGGTGTAGTCCTCATAGGTCATCACCTTCCACTGGTACAAACTCAGGCCGAGAATGAACTGCAGGGGGGAAGGACGGACAGTGTGGATGGACATGCTCCATTCCCCAGGGTGGTTTCTTGATAAGTGACTTTGAGATGAGACTGATTACTATGGCTTCAGACTTCCATTATCTGAGGTTAAATGTTGATCCAGAAGCCTCCCAATCAGACTGAATATGAAAGTGACTTTCACAAAGATATAGGTAGCAGTATAAACTGGTAGTTTGGTATATGCATTTCCATTGTGATGTATGATGTAACGCAGGATAGGTCTCACTTTCAAGGTGCGTATAAAGCCCCCTTCTCATATACCCCTGGGGTATCAGTATGAGTGACCTACTCTATTGCTGTCAGAACTAGTACACTCCTGATTTGGGGATTTGACGTTATTGCACCGCTGTTCATTATAAATGACGATCATTTGATAAACCCAGAAGGATGGATCTTCTTTTATTTTGCTTTGAGCAATCCAGGCACAATTGAGTAGAACAGCGATTACAGGAATAAAGCTGAAAACTATTTGTCAAAACCGGAGCGCCGCATCGATTGTGACTGCTGCTGAAAGGGCTGGAAATTGAAATCTCCCAAGTGTTTACCCAACCATGCTACGTACTGTAAGGATAGTTGGTGTCACAAAGGCCCAGCATATTCTCCAGAACTTGTTCGGCTGGAATCCAATCATCATTTCAATATCTTCGCAGAACCTCTGCAAGCCTGAAACGACACGCGCCGCGAGCCGTCTTACTAAGGGGAAATTGGCACAGAGGGTCAGAATGGTTGATAGGGTAAGAGAGCCATCTAGTGGTGGGAGTGTGAAATGCCGGCATTTTTAGACATAAACCAGCAATATATTACTTACCGTAGACGTATGAGACTCCAATCAATTCAAAAATAGCAATGATGACCAGGGAGTAGGAGGCTGCATAGGTGTCCACCAGCTGTAGCATATACATCCCACTCTGTTCAGGCAACACAGGCACGTCAGCTCACAGCCCGCCCTCACATTCCAGCAAAGGTTTCTGCTGCAGCCTGCCTCCTGAATACTTCACTATACTTGTACACTCATACAGGCCTGCAGATTACTAAGCAGTTATTTATTGACGAAAAGTAAAATATGTGACTCAGTTCCTCATTGTGCTGCACTGTAACTTGCTATGCTATATTCAAACCAGTCTTGATGAATTTAAAAGGATATATTATTCTAAGATAATTAGATCTGAATGTATAGTACTCTTTATTTAAGTACTTTTGAAACCAGGTTTTTTTTTTTTTTTTTTTACTTTTACCTAAGTAGTATTTTACTGGATGACTTTCACTAGAGTAATATTTTGCTGTGGCATCTGTACTTTTCCCAAAACTGTTAATTGTTAAGGAACATTTTATTATGTTTCGAAAAATCTTTAGAACTGAATTATTATTTAACAGAACTAATGCTGTATTATAAAAAGACAACCCAGAAAACCACTGCATTATCATTTCCCGAGATGCTTCTCTTTTCATGTGTTATTTACCACTAATCACTACATTTCACTACATTTACCTCTGACAATATGTCAGATTTACACTAAATTCAATTCACAACTATAGTTTATAAATTGATGGGTCACTTGGAAATATTAGTGCCTCAACTAATACAAAAATGAAAGGAGATTGAGCATGCTTCGTTTTATATGTGATTTATATAACAAGAACAGGAATGTGTTCCTTATCTGTTTCATACGTGATTTGAGCAATTATACTTTTTCATTTTAAGGGAGTCTCTTTAAATAATCTGCTAAGTAGCTGCAGTTGGATGAGAGGAGGTCGCATTCTCGTTTTTCATTAACCTCTCCTCTTAGTTTCTTTACCATTAAATGAATCATTTGTCTTGTCACTGAGCGATGTCCTGGTACAGTCCCCTCCCTAGCACGATAGCAGCCTTACCTCTGTGATCATAGGGAAGCCCAGCAGGAAGAAGGAGAGGCAGCACACCAGCGTAAAGAGGGGCTTGTGTTTGCGCAGGTACTTGGGGTATTCATCAGAGACCGAGGTGACGATGGTCTCGATGGTGGCAAACTGGAGGATAAAAGGGTGGCCAACATGAGGACACTCAAGCATCAATGGACAGCAAAAGCAGAAGGAGACAATCAGAGGTGAAGCACGGGTTCACCAAATATGATGACATGGGTGAAGAAAAGCCATTTTTAGGGAATCTCAGCTGTCGATGCTGGTTAGACCAAATTAAAAACCATCTTCTCTGAACATAACAGATTTTCCGACAAAATACTGCATGGGTATCAGACAATTATGTCAATCATTAATTAAAAGAGTTCATAACACTCACACTTGCACTGCACCTGCCTAACTAGCGGCATCAGGAGCAGCTCCTCTGCTAACCCCACACTCACACTGCACCGGCCTAACTGCCGGCATCAGG